>JBBPNP010000055.1:0-101459 GCA_038090955.1 Xerocomellus intermedius
TAGAAAGCCAGGAGTAAGCCCTTCATTTCATACACTCATATGTTAGGGCCCAGGTTAGATGCAGTTAGGGGTTATCGACTTTAGTGAAAAACATGCAAACATTGGGACAGTTGTTTGAGCCACTGTAAGTTCATCATGCAAGCTGATGAACTGATCAAGCGAGGCGCAACATTCGCAGATCAGCAACATGACGAGAAGTCCCGCCGCCGCGAAGCCCACTACCATGACAAGGCTGCAGAACGTGCACATGAAGAACGTATGGCGCAGGTCAATGCTGAGCAGGTCAAGTCCACGCAAGCGTTTGAAGTGAAAATGGCGATGCTCAGGCTGCAGCAGCTGGACCGCGAGTTGTTATTGGCAAAGGTGCGGTCTGGTGAGGATGTTTGAGCTTTGTCGTCGTCGTAACTCGCTGTTGTTGTCTACCACTTTGTAACATGTTCAACATATGTCATTATATGTTATGTTGTTGTATCCTACATGTAACCTACATGTTCTCAAGCAATATGTTCATGACCTGTCTGCGAAAAGCTTGCCCTGTTGATGTAGCAAGATCATCATCTACCTCTGGTTCCTTATTCCCATCCTCATGGTCCTCATCAGCACCTGAGTTCTGACCTTCGACTGAAGCCTCCTCCCTAAATTCAGCCAATGAGCTATCCAACTTGAGCTACCTTTCAATGTCAACAATCAAATTGTGTAGAATCAAGCAGCAACGAATCCATTCAACTGCATGACTGAGGTTTCTTTGTGTTTGAATTCAGAAGCGCATGTCCACAAGTGATTGGAAACGACCTTTGAGTAAGCCAAAGAAATGCTCAGTCCGAACCCGTATCTGTAGCTATTAAAATCAATTCAGTGAAAAAATATGAAAATTCTTACTGATGATAAATGATAATTGAATTTTCGCTTATCAGAATCAAGGCTTCCTCCAACAGGTTTCTTGAATGGTGTAATACACCATGTTTGAGAGGGATAGGCTGAATCAGCCCAAAGCCACTTATTTGCAGCAAAGAATTGATCAGGATGATGGGCAACACGAGTGTGTCCAAAAGCGCTTGCATCATGCACACTTCCTGGAAGACCAATAACATAGTCCACAATCTTCAGGTTATGAGGGAGAATTATGACCTGGTAAAATGTGGTACCAGTAAATATCCATATTGATAGAATAAATTTAAACCAACCTGATTTGTTACAGAATAACGTGATTTCCGATCAAAGAAGACCTCACCATGGTGTCCTGGCTTTTGGAAAAAATTGAAGGTTGAACCATCGACACATAAGAAGCCTCCTCTCCATTTTGGAATAGATCTGGCCTCAATCCAAGCTTTAGCTCTCTCCTTTTCTGCATAATCATCTTCACAATGAATAGGATCAAAGTGAATAGCCTGATCATGCAGATGTAGAAGTGAAAGCATAACACGCTTGTAGCAGTTATGAATCGTACCAACAGCCACACCTGCCCATTCAGCCATATCTTGCAATGTTGCAGCATTACCGTAATGTCCTGCTCTATTCAAGAAAATTGCCAGCTGAAACCAGACAGGCAATTGCTGGTGAGCTGCACAAGATTCTAGAAGGGGCATGCCATCAGACTCAGAGTTGGAATCTAGATTACTGGCAGTGGAAAAAATAGGATGATGGTGGATCTTCTTAATAAGCTGAATAAAGACTTCATGCGATACTCGAAGCTTTCGACGAAAAAGCCATGGGCGATGAATTTTCCACTCCTTGAGAAGATGGATTTGTGGAGCATGAATAGTGGGAATACGAGCACGAAGAACACAAGCCCGTTGTACTTCATCAATCTTTGCCAGCATGGCATGTTGAAATTGAATAACCTCTTCAGACTGGAAAAAAAGGATATTGGATGGGCCTGAATCTGACATTGAATAGGAGGGAATTGTGGAAGGAGTTGATGGTGGAGTGGGTGAGGATGAATGAAAAGATGAGACAGACTCAGAGTTGGAGTCTGATAACATGAGATTAGGCTCAATTTGAGCCACAATGGCATTCCAGAGCTCCACAGCTTGTGCTATATTGATGCTGCTGAGAGCTGCTTGAAGGAGGCTCAAGGCTTCCTGACGTGCTGAGGATCTGGGCATAGTGTGGGGGAAAGGCTGGAAGCAAGGGGTCCGGCTGGATAACAGGCTCCGTATATGTGAGCGCTGCGCTGTTGTCACGGGCGCGTCCGATAAATTTAAGCGGAGATTAAACTTCTCAGACCGTTTTGGAAATGTGCTGTGCGGTGGTGCTGCATGTTTTCGGCAGTATGCTGTGCCAGGGTTGGATTTGTCAGATTACTCCAAAACTGGAAATATGCTGTGCTACGGAAGCATCCGAACATTCAAGCGGAGATAGAATTTACGTGCTTTGCCTGAGTTCATACGCAACTTTTTTCAGTGTGGACTAGTCGGCCACTAGTTGGCTCGGCTAGGTACTTGAGTACCACTAATGGACAACCTTGTTCATCCAGTTTATAGTTGATGACATAATAAATTCCCATCCCATTCTCACAGCGTTACGCGGGTGCCTGGACGTTTGCTGCAGACAAAACTGGGAGTCGGGGATATATTTGTTTTGGAGTTGCTGCCCTCTGTCCAAGACTCCAAAGGGGATCCACGTCGTTACTACTTTGCTACTACAAACTTACCAACCAATCTCGCGCAACACGCTCTCCGAATCCCGCAACCTGAACTCTTTCCTCACCTCATCCATCTCCAACGACCGTGATCGTCGATGGGAAGCGCGCGCCGCCTCCACGCTCGTCGCCGTCGCCCCAGGGGCCCGAGAGTCTGTGCTCAACCGCTGTTCCACGCCTTCCCTTTCCCGTTGTCGTTTGCGCTCGCGCTCCCGGTAACGCGCATGCTCGCTCGCATCCGATAGACGCAATTTCAAGCCCAACAAGGTTCCCACTGATGTCTGTCCTTTTGTGCTCGTTGACTGCCCCAAGGAAGACGCACTCGCTGGCTGCTCATTCCCAGTCCCAGGGTCGGGATCCGCGAATGGGGAGGTGGACAGCTGGGCCTCGGCCACGGCGCGCAGCAGGTGTGGGACCGTACAGACCGTGTCCGTGTCCGAGGTCGTTACAGTGGAAAACGTGTCTCTGACTCTCCCCCATGCAGCACGCGTGTCGTCTGTCGGGCCGGGATAGAAGCTGGTCCTGGAACGCGTTCCGGCGAGACGGGTAGAGGAGGTGGGCGGGGTGTAGAGAGAGGTGGTGGTTGCGCTCGAGGGACGGTAGGCGTGGGCATACGAGCGTGCGGTGTGGATGCGATGGGCGGTCGTGTGCCGCGCGGGGGACAAGACGACGCGAGTGTCCCTAAAGGTAGAGGAGAGGAGACGGGAGAGACGGGCTGAATTTGAAGAGGAAGAGTTGAGTGGTTCTGTGGACGGGGCGGGGGAGAGGGAGGAGGAAGAGGAGAGGGAAGGCGAAGGGGAGAACGGAGAGAAGTACACTGGAGAGGGGACGCGCACAGGCGGTACAGGGATCACAGAACCTGGATCCCCGTTGGCGAACTCGAGACGGGACCCAAACTCGGTGTCGGTGGGGGTGCACACAGGGGTGGTGACGGGAACAAGCTTGCGTTTCGGAAAGGCATACCGACGGAGCTCGAGATCCTGCGAGAGCGGTGATCCCGGGGATCCGAGTGCAGGGAGTGATGGCGAGACCCAGGATTCGTCCGAGAGACGCTTCTTGGACCTGGTGGACCGTAACCGGAACGCGATGAACCTGGGTTTGGGAGGGTCCTTGAAGGGATCTGCGGCGATGCGACGACGACGAACGACGTAGCGCGCGGTGAAGGAAAAGGCGACGAGTGCGATCACGATACCGATGACGGTGCCGAGGATGGCCGGGGTCTGGGACCGATGGGACACGGGCAGGGTTGCGTGGGGGTACTGAAAGGGAGATGGATGTGGGGTGGGCAGGTGTTCATATGGGGCGAGGATGCCTGCAGAGGGAGAGTCTGGGACATGGACAGCAGCGGGGGTCGACACGACGATGTGGTCGACGGGCTGCGGCGCGTCCGACGCACACCCATCGTCGTCATCGTCATCATCCTCGCCCTCGTCGTCCTCGTCGTCGGCAAGAGGCATCGCGAACGATGAAATGACGAGCCAAAAGAGTGTGATAAACGAGTGTAATCGAGACATTGTCCTGTCCTTCTCCCCCTGTCCTCGCCTTATCAATGGGTGGGAGGCTGACCTCGAGCGTGTCCTGTCCACGTGACTGATCACATGACCCTACACGTGGTGAGTGGTTCAAAACACGCGGCGAGTGCATTCGAGTCGTCCAATGAACCAACCCAAGACGCCGTCGCGATTTCGCTCTCGCAGCGATGCCAAAACGCCTCTCACGCCGTCCATCGTCGCCCAGTTCAACGCCGTCTCCCTCGGCTCCCCCCAGAAACGCGCGCACCCCGCCGATCTCTCGAATCCCTTCCTCGTCCGCTCTCGCGCCGCATCCCCCGTCAAACGCACCACCTCCGCTGCCGCACCCGCTCCGGCCTCTTCCAATGCAGGTGTCATCAGAAAAGGCGGCGTAGAGTCTCGTCTCGACGTCGTCTCGCATGACTACCATCCACCCCGTCCAGAACTAAAACGCTCTCGCTCCACACCCTCCACCCGCGAGCGCACCCTCTCCCATTCCTCTGACCGCTTCATCACTGTCCGTGAAGACGCCGCCCTCTCCTCTGGCGCAACCGCTGCAGCCGCCAACGCCAACACCGCATCCCCAGGCCACACCGCCCGTCTCGCCAATGCCACTGGTGTCCCCCTCAACAAACGTGTCCTCGCCTACCACGAACCACCCCCAGTATCTTCTTCCTCCACCTTCCTCTCCGCCCAACGCACCCATGCACGCCCCCTCTACGCCCGCGACGCCCTCCCCTCCTCCAACGGTACCACCACCGCAAAGTCCCGTCGCGTCCCCACCACTCCCGAACGCGTTCTCGATGCACCAGGCATGGTTGATGACTTTTACCTCAACCTCGTCTCGTGGAGCGCACTCAACGTCGTCGGCGTCGCTCTCGGCGAAAGCACCTACCTCTGGGCAGCCGAGACAGGCATCGTCTCTCATCTCGGCGACGCACCCGACGACACTTATGTCGCCAGCCTTGATTTCAGCGGTGATGGCGCCTACATCGGGATCGGCCTCGGCACAGGCTCGATCGAGCTCTGGGACGTGGCCTCGTCTCAAAAATTACGCACCATGGCGCCGAGCTCGGATGCGACCAGTGCTGGCCAGGTCGCGAGTCTCGGTTGGTTCAACCACATCTTGACCTCGGGCCATTCCAACGGCTCGATTGTGCATCACGATGTCCGCGTCCCGCGCCATGTCGTTGCGACGCTCCAGGGGCACACGGGCGAGGTGTGTGGACTGCGCTGGAGTCCGGGCGGTGAAGTCCTCGCGAGTGGTGGCAACGACAACGTCGTCAACCTCTGGGATGGCCGCGGTGGCGACGTGGGCTCTAGCACTCGCGGCGCGCCCAAGTGGACGAAACGCAATCACACGGCGGCGGTCAAGGCGCTCGCCTTTTCGCCGTGGTCGCCGCTACTCGCGAGTGGGGGCGGGACGTCGGACACGTGTATACATATTTGGAACATAAACACGGGGGCGAGGTTGCACACGTATCATACCGGGGCGCAGGTGACGGGGGTGCATTGGAGCATGGATCGAAAGGAGTTGGTGAGCACACATGGGTTTCCGGGGAACGGGATCGTTGGGTGGGGGTATCCCCCTTCCTCTTCCTCGTCTGGCTCTGGGTCAGGCACAGGTACTGCTGGATCGCGCGGGACGACGCCCACCCCCGCGCCTACACCCAAACTATTCGAGATTCGCGACGCGCACGACTCGCGGGTCCTGTTTTCGGCGCTCTCGCCCAACGGGGAGGTCCTCGTGACGGGCGCTGGGGACGAGAACCTCAAGTTTTGGCGTATTTGGGATACGAGGGATGTCAAGGGAAAAAAGAAGACGGTGGGGAAGAAGGAGGAGGGGGGTGCGACTCGGGGCATTTTGGGGATTCGGTGAAGAGCGTGTTTTCGGTGTCGTTTGTTGGGGTTTCGCTGCGTATACCCCTGCCCTTTTTACCTAGCTGGCTGGGGAGGGGATAGCTCGTCGAATGTTGTCTCGTGTTATTCAAATTGGTTATGGTCGGCGCGTTGTCTTTGCGGAATCAAAGTGGACGACTTCGTGGACTTTTGCAAACTAGTCGAGCAATGCGCATGAATGTGTGATTCAACGGCACGGAACGATGACGACCACGCCACGCAAAAGGGATACGTCATGTTCGTTCCGTTGAAAGGAGGTACGTTGACGCATTACGGCGACTCGTCCGCTTCGGTGAGCGGCAATTCAAGTCGATGCTCGTCGAAAGCACTGTGTCGTTGACACTTTGAAAAGGCCAAGTCAATTGGACCAGGCGGCGTTTCCTTGAAATTCAAAATTTAATCCTTGTTGGACGATTTCCTGCGCAGTGCGCGGTGACCTAGCCACTTGCCAGCACTGTCGCCAATGGCCATATCTCGCTTCGACGGGCAACACACTACAGGGGCGTAGGCTATTCTTGTGATGGGAATCGTTGGTCGCTCTCGCGTTGCGTTCGCCGTGGTCGCGTGGGGGCGCTTCGCCCCGTTTCTCGAGTTTTCTTCGGCGGATCGGTGCATTGAAGGGCACTAAAGTTCTAGATGCGCTCGATTCAACCTGTTGCTTTCGTTGGCTTTGATCGCGGTTATTGGGCTTTTCTCCTAGCGCACAAATGGGACCTGACGACTGCCATGAACTCGTCATTGGCACTGCCAGCATTGTCACCGAACGATGACAGGGAGATTCAAGGACATGAATTCGTGAAAACGCCTGGTACGACCGATGGGGGTGTCACGGTCACCACATTGGTGGCTCCGGTGCCCGTCGACACACTCCTTCCGACGAGCATCCAAATCTATTGCGCCTCCAACGAACTTCAAGTTCGAGGCGGGCGCCGAGTCGCTGTGATGCATCAACGCGTCTCCCTAGGTCATTCAACGGAACGTAGGTCGTGGATCAGTGTTGGACACTGAATACTGCGCAGTAACCTGGTCACTCGCAATGCCGTCGAACGATGTCGGACGGAGTGTGTACTACGTTAAGGGGGACCCCGATATGACCAGTATGCATGACTGGCTAAACTGCCATCAGCGGGGATGCAAGCTGATGGGAACGGTGGGTTCCAGCTCGGCGGCTTGGGTATGCTGAACGAGCCTCCGGTACTGCGCACTGCCGCGTTAGGGGATCATTGGTCACCGGTCGCTCATTGCGTTCGCGGCAGTCGCGTGGAGGAGCTTCGCCCCGTTTTTCGTGCGGTGCAATTGAGAATGGATTGAGTAACATACTTCTTCGAGAGGCTGTTTTCGTAGGAGTAGATACAAGTACAAACGGGCAATTTCGTTCCGACAACTAGACATACTACATATTTCGGTTAGGAACGCAAACGGCGCGCATCAGAGTTCCGGATCAAGCGCAGGAAATTCTCCTTGAAAAAGTGTCCCTTCGCCTCTGCAAGATCATAGGGTGTCTGTCCGTCCACGTTTCGTGCATAGGGGTCAGAACCGCAGTTAAGGAGGACCTCGACCAGCTCCCACCATTGACGGAGAGGGTGGAAATCTGGTTCAGGAGTGGCGTTGTGCATCATGGCGAGATGCAAGGGGGTATCTCCATTTGACGCAGCAACATGTACACTTGCTCCTTCACGAATAAGGAAACGGGTCAAAGGCACGACGCGCCATGTATACAACGAGGCAACTTGAATGACGCCTGGTGAAACTGCAGCGAGGAGGATATCGGAGGGGAGCGGGACATTTTGCGAAAGGAAAAACTTGAGAGCAGCAATGTGTCTATTTCTCACCGCAACGTGGATGGCTGTTTCACCAGCTGAATTTTTCAGTGCAGGATCCCAGCCAGCACGGATGAGAATCCTAGCAAATTTCACGGTGTCATTTTCCTCGAGGCCCGAGGCGAGTACGTGATGCATCAGGTCCGTAACATCATCAGCGGCGACAGTGCGGAAATCAAGGCCTTTGCCGAGGAAGAACCGGAGTGTCGTTGGTGTCGAGCAAGCGAGCAAGATATCATGGGGCAGCGGAACACCTTGCAGTGAAAGGAGATATTCCAATATGTTGTCGTATCCACACCTCGCCGCACGATGCAGTGGTGTTTCCCCAGCCAAATTCTGAGCACCAGGAGCACACCCAGCATCAACGAGGATCTTGACACACTCCAGACGATCATATTCGTCGCCTCTACCCGGGCCAGTGGCTAGGAGTAGATGTAGTGGAGTATCTCCGTCCGTTGTGGCAACGCCGGAGACACCGCTAGCGCCCTCTTGGACAAGGTAACGAATCAATGACACTAAGTTGGAGTGATTGGTTGAGGCAGCGAGGAGTATGTCGGGAGGGAGTTCGGCGTCCAGGGAAAGCAGATATTTGATGACAGAGGTGAATCTACTTTGTGCGGCGATATGAAGTGGTGTTTCTTGTAGCGCATTGAGTGCACGCGGAATGCACCCAGCATGTACCAGGTGTTTAGCTAACTCCAAAGCATCTCCTTCTGGGTAGCATTTCGCAGCGAGATGTAGCAAAGTATCACCGTTTTTTGCGACAGCGTGTACGTCACCTCCTTTATCCAGGAGGAAGCGAACACACTGCCAGTGGCAGGTAGAGTAGTGACTCTGTAGACCCTCCCCTTCCAGCAGCGTGAGCATTATGTCTGAAGGGACCGAGATGCCGAGTGAGAACAGATACTCCATGACCCGTACGTGTCCCTCCCTGGCTGCAATATGAAATGGTGTTTCACCAGCTAAGTTGCACGCATAGGGGTTACATCCAGCATTGACGAGGAGATGGGTTATTCGCAAACATTCTGTTTCGCAACCAGCCAGCAGGGCGAGGTGAAGCAAAGTGTCTCCATTGGGGTGAGTGACATGTACACCAGCTCCTTTGTCGATGAGGAATTTGATCAGTGGAGTTGTCCCCGAATTTATACCGCCAACAATGGAGAGGAGGATATCAGGGGAGAATGGGGAACTCAGTATACTGTAAAGATACTGAACGACCGGAAGATGGCCGTTTTCTGCTGCGATGTCGAAAGGGGTTTTTCCGAGAGCGTTAGGTAAACAAGGGTTACACCCAGAATTGATAAGAACTTTAACACAATCTAGATTTTTTTCCCACTCGGCCGATGGGGAATGTAAAACCCGATGGAGCGGAGTGTCGCCATTTGCTGCGATAGGATGCACATTAGCCCCTTTGCTTATAAGACGGCATATCATGGATGCTTTCTGTGATTCGGATGCAGAAAACAAGATGTCGGATGACAATGGTACATGCAGCGCAAGCAAGTACTCGGCAATGGAAACAAATCCATGTCTGACGGCAAGGTGGAGCGGTGTTTCACCAGCTAAGTTGCATCCAGATGGATTGCATCCCGCATCGATGAGGACTTGAACATTTTCTGAACAATCATCTTCGGAGAGGTCTGAGAGGGGGAACAGGGTAAGATGTAGCGGAGTGTCCTCAGTGGACGAAACAGTGTGTACGTCACTCCCCATGTTGATGCAGAGACGTATCATCTCAGCATTTGACGTCGCGCTGCGTGATGCATCGAGGATGATGTCAGGGGGGAATGGTGTATTTTGCCAAAGCATGCATTGAACAGTAGAAAGATGTCCCGCCGATACAGCATGACGGAGAGATGTCTCGTCAAATCCAGTGGATGGATCAAAGCCAAGTTGAACCAGTCTTCGTTGAATTATATCCATGTCCTGTTGTGAGGTTGGGAATGCATGGACAACCGGATATCGTGTGGGGTCTAATGCACGTAGAAATAGTCCTTCATTTCGCGCATCAGCCACCCATTCCACAAATTGATCGGTTTGCAGCAGCCTCAATACAATGCGAAGGGGAATATCGCAGTACTGTCTCAGTGCATGCACAAATAACTCGTGGGGCACAGGACTGCCTTCAGTCAAAAACAGATTGACCATACGAAGACCATCCCAGCCGATGGCAGCCTCGAGTGGCAGAAGCTGGTGGCAATCTTGGTATGTATCCCAGCCTCTACGGTTGAGGCTGACACCGTTTGACAGCAAGATCCTGGCATGTTCGACCTTGCCATAACGAGCCGCATATATGAGTGGGTTTGTGCTGTCCTTCAACTTCAGCTGAGTGCGACCGATGAATGAATGAAGGAGTGGTGTGGGTGCATATTTGATGAGAATGAACAGCACAAAGTCATGTTTGAGAGATGGCCATGTACTACTGGATCTCCTACGCAATTGATCCCATTCCGAAGGGTGCTGTTGCGCATTGGAATGAAGTGTTTCGATGGCAGGCAGGATTGCTCTGGTTCGGGGATTGATATGAGCAAGGTGGTCAAAACCGCGGGATAGGACGTATTCGTCAAGGAAATGGAACTGAGATGATGGAAGTGTGGACCCGTGATATGTAATGGAACGGGCTGCCACGTCCGAGTCATCAACCAGTATCCTACTTCTATGAGTACTTTGAGGTGACACAGCATAACTGTCAGATCGCCGGCTCTGCTCAAGGTAGATACCAATGTAGCACATGCAAAGTAGAGCCACTTGGGTATGAGCGGCTCGCTCGTCGACATGATATGCTGGATGTTTGGTGCGAGTGGATCCCGCAATCAGGTATTCCTGCCAAAATGACAAATCAGGCTCGTGGAGTCGAAGACGGCCACGACATCTAGCATACCTTGACGCTGAAGTGAGATAGGATGACAATATCTGTCAGTTCGTTGTATGCCACCAAACTCCCTAACACGTCCAACAGAGCCGGTCCATGGAGTGGTCCAGAGTCACGTTTCACAACTCGTTGGACAGGGTCAATTGAGAGGGCTTCCATGATTTGAGACAACTGTAGGGGAGCCAAGGCAACTACGAGCCAATCCAGTGCACGCCGGGCGACCTCGCCCTCGCGCTTATCTTCGTTCATCTTGAGAAGAATTCGCTCATATGTCTCGTTGAGGTTGCTCGGAAGGTCGTTCAGCGCCTCTCGGACCTGCACCGCGGTCATGCATCGCTTGAGGATACTGAGCTGACACTGAACCCATCGAAACCTATAGAACAATAACTATGGATCTGCGAAAGGGTTACGCAGTGCGATGGTACTCACATTCCATCAGCTTTGTCGCACAAAACATAAGACATCTCATCCTTCAAGCTAGCATCCACGATTCGGAGCCGTCGATGAGAGTCGAGTTCTCTCGTGACATGCAGTTTGATATCTGTTGACACCTCGTACTTCATCATATCCATGTCAATCGACGTAGCACCCGACAAGCCGTCTTTAATGACTGGGAGTGGCCGGCTGGTAACGAATAATCGGATACCGCCCTTCCGCAATTCTGTGAGAGCATTGAGGAGGCCTTGAACATCTGTGCACTCGTCCAACGCGTCAACGACGAGGAGAGGTTGGCGGTTAAACTGCTTCGCTGCACGAGATATGTAGCGACCAAGAAGCGTAACGTTACTGATAGTCGAAGCGCCTCCGTCCCTTTCCTCGAGCAGCTCGTCAATCAGATCTCCGGGATCGACGGCGTGGCGATTAAATCGCTGTAGCAACTGAGAGAGAAGGGAACGCATCACTTCTGCGGCGCTCGTCGACCGCTCGCTTCGGAAATCACAGTAGAAGTACGCCAAAATCTCGCCGTCCTGTAGTGAACTCTTTAGGCCGTCAATCACAGAAGCGCTGCAACCAAGGTCATTATCAGAAGGCGACAGGAAGCCCATACGCACGCTAGGACAGATTTCCCCGCTCCAGCTGCGAACAATTACTTCAATGAGGCAAACGTCGAGACACCTCGACCACCCTACCTTTGCCATGCAGCCACAGAAATGAATTTTCCGTATTCCTCCATCTCTTATACGCGTTGGTGTTAAGCAACCAAATACATGTATCTGGTTGTCGCAAAAGAAGGGTACGTTCATATATCTCATTGCAATTCCATGCACGTAGCCATCTCAATATGCCGTTTATTTTCTTTGCTGCAGGTATTTAGTCTTGTTGAAATTGACACACGTGAAAATTCGGTGGCGACATACCATCGACTCCCTGTTTCCTCGTCTTTCTTTCTTGTGCCATGCTGGAATCATCCGCAACCTTACGTTCGTTAACTTGTGTGAGTGCTTGTGGGGCAGGTGCCTCGTATGTGCCCAGCGCATTCGGCGGAGGCACTGTTAGCACTTGTCGTTGAGCACCACTCTCGCGATTCCTTTTGCAGTGATGAAACGCGCAGTCATTCGCATACCCATCGAGACACTCACCAAATTTCTGTCGAGAGCAAGAAATGGAAATAACTTTCGTGCTTCCAGAACTGCCTGATTGCCTCGTTGCTCTTGTCTTTGGTGGACACCGACCGCGACGATCGAAAGAAGTTCTTTACACCTTGACCCTGGTCGAGCTTCGGACCGAGTAACACCTCCATTCGATTCAGGATATCCAGACATATTTTAGGCTCTTCGCCAGACAACCAGTCTACAAGCCGATCGTCGACAGTACCGCTTCCTAGCAGCAAAGCCCCATTCAGTGTTTCCAGGATGGCCCCAGAAGCGACGACTATCTTTTCCAGCTGAAAGCTTTCGACGGTTTTCCGACCAGCGTACCTAACAAGTGTGTCGAAAACTCGTCGTGAGACGGATGCAATGTTGACCAGAGTTTTTCCTGCTGGGTCCATGATGGGCGAGAGGGAAACTGACGACCTTTAGCACTCCTAGAAGCTTTCGTTGCTGTGCATCACAGTTTGTGCCCAGTGCCCAGTGCCCAGTGCCCACAGCTCCGATCGGGTGGCAGCTGACTAGGCTTACGTACAAGGAATTTAGTCCCATCGCAGAACCGGAGACCTGCCAGTGCTCTCACAAAAGTCATTTATGTTAATTCGAGTATTGGCTGGGCCCCGCTGCTGAGTGTCCGTTTGAGCTCATGCAATATATTGATCATGCCGTGGAAGAGACCCAGGCCTAGATGAAAGGTAGCCTTCTGGACCGCTACCGACCGGGAGGGTAATGATGTAAACGAGGAAGAACAGCGAAACATCTAAGTACAGGGTCTATCTTGCACGTCGCTCCGGTTCCGCGATGTCATGTCAATAAGAAAAAAGAACCCCGCGAATATCTCGCATATCGCACACCCTGTCGACGCCTGACAATTGTCAAGGAATGGATCGTCAACGCTCCAACCTCCAAGATTATTCTTCGCTCGAAAAGCCCAACCTCCAAATAAACACCACGCTCACCCTGAATTTAGATGTATCCGCATCGCCGAGTACAGGCACTCAAAAATTCCACGTTGTTCGCCGTATCCCGTCTCTCGAACTGTGCCTTGCATTTCACGATATACTCCACTATCGACCCCCTGTGGCTTTCTACGGCGGCTTCGACCCAGATGAGTGGTTTGACCGGTGTAGAGAGGCGGTAGAACATAAGCTCAAACTCGCCGTCCGGCAGTATGAAGGATATCGTGCGGTCGTTCTCGAATCGGGAAACACGAATAAAACTTGGCATCTTCCGTTTCGATGGCTTTACCACAAGATGCTGAGATCGAGTAGGTGATGGTGATGGGGGTCGCGGACGTACTGAGACAGCCTCAGTTCGGGCATGCCGGATAGGTAACATTTCATTTTCATTGAGCCTAGAATTGCGGATCACACGACACCCCCGCCAGAGCCCACCCGCGTTCCAAAGGACCGGCACAGCGCGACCAGACGTACAGGCCGGCGCAGCATAGTCTCCCGTAGGCCGCCCCTCAGGTAGGAAGACAGTCGTTCCCATTCTTCTGGCGCAGCATGACAACAGCGTGAGAGCAGCTACATCAGGAGACGTGTCATGCCCATGAAATAGCTCTGGATGCGATAATATGTACACGCACTCTTGCAAGACCTTGCTCTACGTCGTCCGAAATCCATGATCTCGTCCATGAGCTCATACATAAGGTTGTCCCGTATCGACTCTGATTCGAGGTCCGTGACTTATTCCACGAAAATGTCAACCTATGCAAGAACATGATGATCTCGGCTGCGTTGGAGTTTCGTTCCGATAGTGCAAGGTCTTACGAATGGATACTCGATAAACACCGGTGCATGAGTGAAACGCAGCAACACGCTGAACAAGGATAAAAATAGTGCTCACGAATGCCAATTTGCATGATGTAGTTGACACCATGGTTCGAGAAAGCAAGGTGTCACCTGTTTACCGTCGTCCTAATAATAATAGCATCGTATGAACGACTTTCCTTCGAGGTCGAGGATGATGATGATAGACGCCACATCACTGGTAGCGGTTAAATAAGTCTGGGGTCATGAAGAATGTAAGTACAATGCGTCGAGCGAAAGATGGGAATTTAAGATGGTAGTCGTTCGAGTCAGGTAACCCGCCGTGTATCTTCAAGTTGACACGTGTCGGATCGCGAGCAACGTTTGCTGGCAATACTGCACCTGTTGCAATTGTCGAGCTATCGCAGTTGCAACTTGCAGTGATCGGGAAGAGGTGTCAATTTCTCACACGGCAAAAGGTTTGCAAGACTCCACCATGATTGTCATCACGACTGCTAGCTGGAGCCTGGAGAACGACTCCTTGGGACCTGGAGCCTGACTGACGCGAACTCGTCGCGATTGGCCGCTTCTCCTTTTCAACGAAGTTCATTGATGGAAGTGTCACATCGGAGAAGGCGGCGTAGAGTCCCGTCTCGCACGACTACACACCATCCATCCCGTCTAAAACTCAGCTCCACTCCCTACAAGGCCACACCGTCCGTCTCGCCAATGCCACTGGCGTTCTCCTCAACAATCGCGTCCTCGCCTACCACGAACCACCTCCCACTTCCTTTTCCGCTTCCTCCCGCTTCCTTTCCGCCTAACGCACCCCCTCGCGCGGCCCCTCTACTCCCGCGACGCCCTCCCCTCCTCCAATGGTACCGCCTCCGCGCCAAGTCCCGTCGCGTTCCTACCACTCCCGAACGCGTCCTCGATGCACCAGGCATGGTCGACGACTTTTACCTCAACCTCTCTTGGAGTGCACTCAACGTCGTCGGCGTTGCTCTAGCCTCGATTTTAGCGGTGACGGCGCCTACATCGGGATCAGCCCCAGCACAGGCTCAATCGAGCTCTGGGACGTGGTCTCGCTTCAAAAACTACGCAACATGTCGCCGAGCTCGGATGCGACCACCGTAGGTCGATATCTTAACCTCGGGCCATTTCAACGGCTCGATCGTGCATCCCGACGTCCGCGCCCCGCGTCATATCGTCGCGACGCTCCAGGGACACGGGCGAAATGTGTGGACTGTGCCGGAGCCCGGGCGGTGAAGCCCTCGCGCGCGTTGGCAATGACAACATCGTCAACCTCTCGGACGGCCTCGGTGGCGATGTGAGCTCTGGCATTCGCGGCGTGCCCAAGTGGACGGAACGTAACCACTCGGCGGCGGTCAAGGCGCTTGCGTTCTCGCCGTGGTCACCGCTCCTCGCGAGCTGGGGGCGGGACGTCGGACACGTGTGTATACATCTGGAACAGGAACACGGGAGCGAGGTTGTACACGTATCATACCGGTGCGGGGGTGGATTGGAGCGTGGATTGAAAGGAGTTGGTGAGCACACGCGGGTTTCCGGGGAACGTGATCGGTTGCGTGGGTCTGGCCCTGGATCACGCAGAGGCACAAATACTACCGGATCGCGCGGGGTAACACCAACGGCCACCCCTACACCCAAACTATTCGAGATTCGCAATGCCACGACTTGTGGGTAATATTTTCGGCGCTTTCGCCCAACGGTGCGGTCCTCGTGACGGGCGCCGGGGACGAGAACCTCGAGTTTGGACGTATTTTGGATTCGAGGGATGTCAAAGGAAAAAAGAAGACGGTGGGCAAGAAGGAGGAGGGGGTACGAAGCGGATTTGGTGCTTCGGTGAGGAACGTGTTTTCAATGTCATTTGTTGGGTTTTAGCTGCGCATACCCTGGCCCTGTTTACTTAGCTGGCTGGGGAGGGGATAGCTCGTCGAATGTTGTTTCATGTTATTCGACTCGGTTATGGCGACGATTTCGTGGACTTTGCAAACTTATAAACATCCAGTGATCGTCGACTTCTGCGACATGTCCTGGCGCATGCATGCATTACTGGACTTCAGGCTAACGACTGCCATGACTCAACTCGGCATTGGTAGTGCAGTGTCACCGAGTGGTGACAGGGAGATTCAAGTACATGGATTCATGATACGCCGGGTACGATCGATGGTTTTGGTATTCGGATATCTCCTCACTGGCAGCTCTGGTCGTCGTCGACACACTCCTCCCGACGAGCAATCAAATCTATTGCACCACACGAACTTCAAGTTTGAGGCGGACGAGTTGCTGTGACTCATGCATCAACATGACGTTTCCCTAGGCCATTCGACGGAACGAAGTTCATGGATCAACGGTGTTGAACATTGTCCAACACTGCGCAGTAACCTGGTCACTCGCAATGCCGTCGAACGACAGTGGACGACGACGGGGTGTGTCCTACGTTACAGGGGACTCTACTACTTCTACCACTCAGAGTTCGCCGCCACCGGCGATATGGCTCGCTAAACTGCCGCATCAGCGGGGACGCGAGCTGATGAGAACGGTGGGTTCTAGATCGGCGGCTTGGGTGCCACTGTGCTGGACGAACCTCTGGTACAACGCACTGCCGTGTTAGGGGATCGTGGGTCACCGGTCACTCCGCAGTGCCTTCGCGGTGGTCGCGTGGAGGAGCTTCGCCCCGTTTCTCGGACTGTCTTTGGCGGATCGGTGCAATTGAGAATAGATTGAGCTACATACTTCTTCGAGAGGCTGTTTTTGTAGGCATAGATACAAGTACAAACGGGCAGTTTTTTCTTTCCGACAACTAGACGTACTACAATCGGTTATGAATGTGGGCGGTGGGCATGAGAGTTCTGGACCAAGCGTAGGAAATTCTCCTTAAAAAAGTGTCCCTTCGCCTCTGCAAGATCATAGGGTGTCTGTCCGTCCATGTTTCGTGCATAGGGGTCAGAACCGCAGTTAAGGAGGATATCGACCAGCTCTCACGACAGCCATTGACGGGGAGGGAAGATATCTGGATCAGGAGTGAAGTTGCGCATCATGGCGAGATGCAAGGGGGTACCTCCATTTGGCGCAGCAACATGTACACTTGCTCCTTCACGAATAAGGAAACGGGTCAAAGGCACGGTGCGCCATGTATACCACGAGGTATCGACACCTGGTGAAACATCGGAGGGAGGTGATACTGTAGCGAGGAGGATATCGGAGGGGAGCGGGACATTTTGCGAAAGGAAAAACTTGAGAACAGCAATGTTTCCATGTCTCGCCGCAACGTGGATGACTGTTTCACCAGCTGAATTTTTCAGTGCAGGATCCCAGCAAGCACCGATGAGAATCCTAGCAAATTTCACGGTGTCATTTTCCTCAAGGAGGCCCGAGGCGAGTACGTGATGCATCAGGTCCGTAACATCATCAGTGGCGACATTGCGGAAATCAAGGCCTTTGCCGAGGAAGAACCGAAGTGTCGTTGGCGTCTCGGAAGCGAGCAAGATATCATGGGGCAACAGAACACCTTGTGAAAGGAGATATTCCCAGATCCTGCTGTATCCACGCCTCGCCGCACGATGCAGCGGTGTTTCCCCAGCCAAATTCTCAGCACCAGGATCGCACCCAGCGCCAACGAGGATCTTGACACACTCCAGACGATTATCTTCGTCGCCTCTGGTTAGGAGTAGATGGAGTGGAGTATCTCCGTCCGTTGTGGCAACGGAGATGCTAGCGCCCTCTTGGACAAGGTAACGAATCAATGACACGATGTTGGAGTGATTGGTTGAGGCAGCGAGGAATATATCGGGAGGGAGTTCTGTGTCCAGTGAAAGCAGATACCTGATGATAGAGGTGAATCCACGTCGTGCGGCGATATGAAGAGGTGTTTCTTGTAGTGAATTGAGTGCACGCGGAAAGCATCCAGCATGTACCAGGTGTTTAGCCAACTCCAAAGCTTCTTCTTCTGGGTAAATGTTGGCAGCGAGATGTAGCAAAGTATCACTGTTTTTGGCGACAGTGTGTATGCCACCTCCGTTTTCCAGGAGGAAACGAACAACCGAGTAGTGAGCAGGAGCGCGCGGATTTCCTTCCAGCTGAGTGAGCATTATGTCCGAAGGGACCGAGATCCCGAGTGAGAGAAAATACTCCATGACCCATACATGTCCCTGCCTGGCTGCAATATGAAATGGCATTTCACCAGCTAAGTTGCGCGCATAGGGATCACATCCAGCATTTACGAGGAGTTTGATTTGTTTCAAACATTCTGTTGCCTCAGGAGCCAGCATGGCAAGATGAAGCAAAGTATCTCCACTGGGGTCAGTGACATGTAGACCAGCTCCCTTGTCGATGAGGAATTTGATCAGCGGGGTTGTCCGAGCCCCCCATGTTCTACTGCCCGCAACGGAGAGGAGGATGTCAGGGGAGAATGGCGAATTTAGTGTGTTGTGAAAATACTGAACGACCGAAAGATGGCCGTTTTCTGCTGCAATGTTGAAAGGGGTTTTGCCGAGGGCGTTGGGTAAACAAGGATCGCACCCAGAATTGATAAGAACTTTAACACAATCTAGATTTTCTTCCGACTTGACCGATGAGGAATGCAGAACCAGATGGAGCGGAGTGTCGCCATTTGCTGCGATAGCATGCACATTAGCCCCTTTGCTTTTAAGAAGGCATATCATGGATGCTTTCTGTGACTCGGATGCAGAAAGCAAGATGTCGGGTGGCAATGGTACATGCAACGCAAGCAAGGACTTGGCAATGGATATAAATCCATTCCTGACAGCAAGGTGAAGCGGTGTTTTGCCAGCTAAGTTGCATCTAGAGGGTCTGCATCCCGCATCAATCAGGACTTCAACATTTTCTAAACAATCATCTTCAGAGAGGGGGTAGTAGAAGACCAGATGCAGCGGTGTGTCCTCAGTGGACAAAACAGCGTGTACATCACTCCCCATGTTGAAGCAGAGACGTATCATCTTGGCATTTGGCGTCCGGCTGCGTGATGCATCGAGGATGATGTCGGGGGGGAAAGATGTATTTCGTGAAAGCATGCGTTGAACAGTAGAAACATGTCCCGCAGATACAGCACAGCGGAGAGACGTCTCATCACATCGAGTGGAGGGGTCACAGCCAAGTTGAACCAATCTTCGTTGAATTGTATCCATGTCCTGTTGTGAGGTTCGGAATGTGTTCCCGACCAGATATCGCGTGGGGTCTAATGCGCGTAGAAGTAGTCCTTCATCCCGCGCATCAGCTGTCCATTCCACAAATTGATCGGTTTGTAGCAGCCTCGACACAACACAAGCGGGAATGTCGCAGTACAGTTGCAGTGCACTCACAAATAACTCGTGGGGCACAGGACTGCTTTCAGTCAAGAACAGGTTGACTACTGGCATATGAAAATCTGTCCATCTGATGGCAGCCTCGAGTGGCAGAAGCTGATGGCAATCTTGGTATGTATCCCAGCCTCTACGGTTGAGGCTGACACCGTTTGACAGCAAGATCCTGGCATGTTCGACCTTGCCAAAACGAGCCGCATATATGAGTGGGTTTGTGCCGTCCTTCAACTTCAACTGAGCACGACCAATGAATGAACGAAGGAGTGGTGTGGGTGCATATTCGATGAGAATGAACAACACAAAGTCATGTTTGAGAGTTGGCCATGCACCACTGGATCTCCTACGCAATTGATTCCACTCCGAGGGGTGCTGTTGTGCATTGGAATGAAGAGTTTCGATGGCAGGCAGGATTGCTCTGTTTCGGGTATTGATATGAGCAAGGTGGCGAAAACCGTAAGATAGGACATATTCGTCAAGGGAGGGGGACTGGGATGATGGTAGTGGTGACCCGTGATATGTCATGGAACAGGCTGCTACGTCCGAAAGTCGTATCCTAGTTCGATGAGTGCTTTGAGGTGCTACTTCATAACCGCCAGACCGCCAGCTCTGCTCAAGGTAGATACCAATGTAGTACATACAAAGTAGTGCCAACTGCGTATGAGCCGCTTGCTGGTCGACATGGTATGATGGGTGTTTGGTACGGGTGGAATCTGATATCAGGTATTCCTGCCAAAACAACAAATCAGTCCCGTGGAATCAGAAACAATCATAACGTCCAGCATACCTTGACGCTGAAGTGAGATAGGATGACAATATCTGTCACTTCGTTGTATGTCACCAAACTCCAGCAGAGCGGAACCATGGACTGGTCCAGAATCACGGTCCAGAACCCGTCGGACAGGGTCGATTGAAAGGGCTTCCATGATTTGAGACAACTGCAAGGGCCCCAGGGCAACTACGAGCCAATCCAAAGCACGCCGGGCGATCTTGCCTTCACGCTCGTCTTCGCTTATCCTCAGAAGAATTCTCTCGTATGTCTCGTGGAGGTTCCTCGGAAGGTTGCTCAGCACCTCTCGGACTTGCATGGCAGTCACGCATCGCTCGAGACTGCTGAGTTGACATTGAACCCATCTAAACCTAGAAAACGAACACCGTACTCATGAATCTATGAAAGGGCTACGCAGCGTGATGGTTCTCACATCGCATCGGCTTTCTCGCACAAAACAGAATACATCTCATTCTTCAGGCTAGCATCCATGATTCTGAGCCGCCGGTGAGAGTCCAGAACTCTCGTGACATGCAGTTTGATATCCGTCGATACCTCGTACTTCATCATATCCATGTCGATAGACGTAGCACCAGACAAACCGTCTTTGATGATCTGGAGTGGCCGGCTGGTGACGAATAATCGGATACCGCCCTTCCGCAATTCTGCGATAGCATTGAGAAGGCCCTGGATATCTATACACTCGTCCAACGCGTCGACAACGAGTAATGGTTGTCGGTTAAACTGCTTCGCTGCACGAGAAATATAACGAGCAAGAAGCATAACGTTGCTGATGGTCGAAGCACCTCCATCCCTCTCCTCAATTAGGTCACCCATCAAATCTCCAGGATCGACGGCGTGGCGATGGAATCGCTGCAGCAACTGGGAGAGCAGGGAACGCATCACTTCTGCGGCGCTCGTCGACCGCTCATTTCGGAAATCGCAATAGAAGTACGCCAAAACTTCCCCATCCTGTAGTGAGCTCTTGAGGCTTTCAATCACGGAAGCCCTGCAACAGGGTCAATACCAGCAGCAAGTAGGGATGCCCAGGGATGCCCATACGCACGCTAGGACTGACTTCCCTGCTCCGGCTGAGAACAACGAACTCAGTGAGGGAAACTTTGAAACACGTCAAACACCTTACCTTTCCCATGCAGCCACAGAAATGAATTGTCGGTATTCCTCCATGTCTTATATGCATGTGTGTCAGGCAACCAAATACATGTATCTGGTTGTCGCACAAGAAGAATACGTTCATATATCTCATTGCAATTCCATGCACGTAGCCATCTCAATATGCCGTTTATTTTCTTTGCTGCAAGTATACGGTCTCGTTAAAGTTGAAACGCACGAACATTTGGATGACAACATACCATCGACCACCTGTCTCCTCGGCTTTCTTTCTTGTGCCATGCTGGGATGATCCTCAGCCTTGCGTTGGCTGTGTGAGAGATCTTGTTGGACAGGTGCCTCGTACGTGTGCAGTGCATTGGGCGGAGGTGTTGGTGCTTGTTGTTGAGCACCACTCTCGCGATTCCTACTGCAGTGATGAAGCGCACGGTCATTCGCATACCCGTCGAGATACTCACCAGATTTCTGTCGAGAGCAAGAAATGGAAGTAACTTTCGTGCTTCCAGAACAGCCTGAGTGCCTCGTTGCTCTTGTCTTTGGTGGACACGGACCGCGACGATCGAAAGAAGTTCTTTACACTTTGACCCTGGTCGAGCTTCGGACAAAGTAACGCCTCCATTCGATTCAAGATATCCAGACATCTATTAGGCTCCTCTCCAGACAACCAGTCCAAAAGACGATCGTCGACAGTACCGCTCCCTAGCAGCAAAGCCCCATTCAGTGTTTCCAGGATGGCCCCAGAAGCGACGACTATCTTTTCCAGCTGAAAGCTTTCGACGGTTTTCTGACCGGCGTACTTGACAAGTGTGTCGAAAACTCGTCGTGAGACGGATGCAATGTTGACCAGAGTTTTTCCTGCTGGGTCCATGATGGGCGAGAGGGAAACTGAGTCAGCCTTTGGCACTGCTAGAGGCATTTGTTCCCGTGCGTCAAAGTTTCTTATCGACTAGTAAGGCTGACGTACGGCCCTAATTACAAGGATGGGAATTTAGAACCGCAGCAAGTAGCGAACTTGAAGTGTGCTCATTCGACTTCGAGTATTGGACTGGGCCTCGCTGCTCAGCGCTCAGCGAGTGGTCTCAATTTGAGCCCATGCGATGCACAAGATGTCTGGGATGGTTGTGCAGTCTTCCCAGCCGCTGCCGAGGGTACTAATGACAGAAGAACACAGCAATACATCTTACAGAGTCTATCTTGCATTCTTTTTCATTGTCGTTCCGCAACGTCATGGCCATAAGAAACAAGAACCCCAACCTCGCGGATATCTCCACTGTGAGGTGTCAGATCTACATGGCTTGAACGATCGGGGTACTACCCTTCTCCTGGGCCGTCCGAAGGCTGGCAAGAACGATCGCACGGTGAGCAAATTAACAATATTAAAATTGGAACTTTTCGAAACGTACCTGTAGTCGTCTCCGTTCTGCGTGATATACCTCACCCAGGGCAACGCTTGATACCCGCTCTTTTCGACGATCTTCAGGTAACGTACTTGTATGCCCGACACCGTGAAATATGGTATCTCAAACTTGACCGTGAGCGGTGGCCGTGTGGGCGGCTCGTTGTCTATAAATCCAGATGGTGATTTGTCAGCCCGAGGTCGAGATGGGAGGGGATGGCGATGACGCACCACTCTTGACGCTCGGAAGACCAAAGTGAGCTCTCATGAGGTACTCGCGACCACCACCGAGTTGCTTGATCTTCCATACGAACGCGGACTTGTCTGGGGCATATTGTACACTCCCTGTCGACGCCTGATAAATGTCAAAGAAAGAATCGTCAGCGCTCCAATCTCCAAGATGATTCTTCGCTCGAACGATCCGGGCTCCAAATAAACACCACACTCACCCTGAATTTTGGGGTATCCGCGTCGTCGGGTACAGGCACCCAAACTTCCACATTATTCGCCGTACTCCGTCTCTTGAACTGTGCCTTGCATTTCACAATATACTCCACTCTCGACCCCCTGTGGCTTTCCACGGCGGCTTCGACCCAGATGAGCGGCTTGACCGGTGTAGAGAGGCGGTAGGACATCAACTCAAACTCGCCGTCCGGCGGTATGAAGGATATGGTGCGGTCATTCTCGAATCGGGAAAGACGGACACATTGGTGAAACTTTACATCTTCCATTTCGATGGCTTTACCACGAGATGCTGAAATCGAGTAGGTGATGGTGATGAGGCAAAGAGGAATAGCTGGAGGACGTACTACGACCCGTGTTCTCAAACATGACTTTATCGTTGAGACCCAGCCTCAGTTCTGGCATACCGGATAGGTAGCATTTCATCTTTACTGCGCCTAGAATTTCAGATCGTACGACATTTCCGTTGGAGTTTACCTATGTTTGAAGGGATTGGCATCGTAAGAGCAACTACATCAGGAGACGTGTGGTGGCGTGGAATAAAGCAAACATACGAGAAGGTTAACGCTCTCGATTACATCGAGGAATACCTCGTTCTTGCGGTATCGGATGCCCTCCGTTCGCCACGAGACAGCGTTTGTCACTGCCATCGGTGGTCGAACCTGAATCTCGAGCTTGTGGGATTCTTGCGTGATATATCTATCATCGACGCAGCGCTCATCAGCGTCAAGTCTGAATGTGATACTGTGTACACGCACTCTTGCAAGATCTTGCTCTCCGTCGTCTGTGGGTACCCGAAATCCATCATCTCGTCCAAGAGCTCATAGATGATCACGAAGTTATCCCGTATCGACTCTTCTTCAAGTTCCTTGAAGTATTCTATGAGGACTTGTGTTAACCTATGCAAGAATATGATAATCTCGGCTGCGTTGGAGTTTCGTTTTGATAGTGCGAGTACTTATGATCGGATAAACACCGACGCATCAGTGAAATGCAGAAGCACGCTGAACAAAGCTAAAAGTACTGCTCACGATATAGGTTCGAATGTCGAATGTGCATGTAGTTGACGCCTTGGCTTGAGAAACAAGGTGTCACCTGCTGGCCGTCTTCTTCTATTTCGAGGACGAGCGGGAGGAAACGTTCGATATACGACGGTGGGACGTCGTCCTTGTAAGAACGTTGTATGAGCGGCTTTCCTTTGAGGTCGAGGATGGCGATGAGAGATGCCATAGCGCGTCAACGCCAGAGCTAACGCCAACGGTAGCTTCTGGCCAGGTCAGGGCGGAAGGTGTCGATTTCCTTTCTTGGAAATCTCGCAAACACCCGGGCCAATTGCCTTCAGGAGGCTCGGACGCATTCATCTGTAGTCCTTAGTTCTCAGGACTGCTCATGCTGCCTCCTTCCAGAGATACCGCTTGGTGAGTATGCATGAGATGATAGCTGAGTGCGAGACCAGCCGCGAAGAGCTTCACCCTTGCAAAAACTTGGAGCACTGGCAGCATGTTGCCACGAACAAGGTTTTCTGACGAATCTAAGCTACAAGTCTTCTGCAAGGTCAAAAGCGGTCTTTCCGTCTGCATTTCGTGCTTAGGGATCAGAACCGCCGTTGCACTGGACCTCCACACGCTCGCACAACCTCCTTTGAAAATGGTGGGTGTCTATATATATTATACGGGGCGTGATGGTATTGCACCATATGTCTCAATACACCGCTGGACATTGTAGGCCTGTGCGTCATTACATTCGACTGAGTGGAATCCAGGTCAGGGTCACCAGCATGAGCATACTAGTGCGCCATTTGCTTTCACTAACTCGATGTTGTGCACGTTTTCCAGCTGGCCCAGTAGGCCCGTAGAGCTACAAGGCATCTTCCAACCCTTCTCTCAATTTCCGCAGGGACGTGGGCGGGAGGCGAGCCACACGATGCGCGCTGAAGCAATACCATCCGAACCGGAAAGTGATCGAGTAAGAGAGCCAACGCTGACAAGTCACTTATGAAACCTGGCGCTGTAATTTATGTGCAGCACTGTCAGTGAATGGCAGGGAGATAAGTAACTGAGGGATACGCTCTTCGCAGACTAGGGAGAACGCGTCCCGCCTGGCCAATGAGTCCGGCACTTTCGCATAACCGAAACCCAGCCGCTCCGGCTCGGCTCGGTTTCGAGAAATTTTACTTTTTCTTCTTCGACCTACCAGCCATCGGAATAATCTCTCATGATGAACGCAAAGACATTGTCTGGCGGAATAACGAATCAACCAACGAACGATTTTGTTATCACGATGCGAGTGACAACTACGACTTCATTGTTCAGACAACGTCTCTTGCGATAGCGAAATCCCCAATCCGCCGGATGGGATCCACCGCGTCAGTGCCATCACATATACAGGCAATGACATCTCATATTTTCCAGTCATCAAGTTCCGTCGAAAAGCAATACTCTTGGTACACAGGTCCACACGCGCAATTCAGCAAATACAAATACAACACACAGGCGACGGCCAAAAAATTCCAACAGCTTACACACTCCAACGTGACGCTTCCTGCGATCTTTCAGGCCTGAGTCCCGACAGCCAGCTTCTTCGCGAGGTCCTGCACAAACCCACACATCGTCAGAGTCGCTGTATCACATAGTCAGATGGCAGTCAATATCAACCCGATGTCGGTACGCACGGTTCCAAGACCCAGACGCAGGGAATATTGAAGCACCGGTCGCATAGACGTTGCCGCTACCCTTGACCAAGTAGTTGGAGTCGATAGACGCGTGTTCATCCTTTGTGAGATCATCACTCATGTACAGGGTCGACGACTCGTGGACGATTCCAGTCATCAGGAACTTTGAGATGTCAGGCTGCGTCGCTTCCCAGCGACCTGTCCCGTCGCCGTTATCATGCCAGTACTGGAGACCGGGTTTCTCCACGCCCGCCATCGCGTCAATGGCTTGCAATCTAATCATGGACGCATTGTCACGATATGGCGGGTGCAATGGTGACAAATTATACGCACGTGGCAGTATGCATAACTTTGCGCAGGCTCGTGTCCTTGTCCGACAAGGCAATCTGGAGGCGGATGTTCGTCGTCACATCGGGGTTGTTGGGATCCGGTCTGACCCAGTTCTGTGGATTGGTCTCGTCGATCTCACCTAGCATGACACAGGCTAAATATGCATGTCCCAGTGTCAGTGGTTTATCCTGATAACAAAAGCGATCTGTCTGACCAACGATGATATAGTTTTCGGAACCGATGAGTTGAGCTTTGCTGGGTGCAGAGAAGAAGTCAGGACACAGTCTTGCAGCGTCAGCCGCATCCGTCTCGGGATGTGGCGAATGGATTGATGTTATGTCGGCATGATACTGCAAGTTAGTGGCAGGATCATGTCCTGCGAGGTAGCTACCAGCGAGTTCAAGATGGTCTATCTTATCCCGTGACTGTTTCCTGCGTTGCTCCAGTTTATCTTTTTGAGCTTTCGGAATTGGAAAACGTGCAACGATATGGGTGAGGAAGTGACCACTGAGGCGAGAACCAGCTCTAGTGCGTTGCTCTTCGATTGAGTTCTGGACAATGGTGCAAGCAGGGATAGCACCCGTCGCAAGGATGATATTGGGCTTCTTGCGGGGAAAGCATAAATCACCGCGAGACGTGTACAGTACGTTGGCCCGTTTATCTGGATCTTCGGGATCAATGTCGAACCGCTTGACTACAACATCTGTAACTATCTTGAGGGGAGAACCCAACCCAACCTTGGCGAGTTGGCGCTGGCGTTCGTATACATCAAGTAGTGGACCAGGGGTCGCAAACTTCTCGAAGACTAGGGTAGAAAGTGCCGTAGTCCTCCCGACAGCGAGATGCGAGGTTTCGGAGTAATCGGCGGTTTGGATCGTTCTCTTGCCAACGGCAGCAGCGAGTTGTGCGTCGATATAGTCCTGAAGAACCTGGTATTCATCATTGTGAAGATCACTAGCCTTGACCACGTGCAGAAGGCCCTGGCAATCTTTCCAAAACTGTTCGTTTGTTGCAGTCTTAATCAAGGACTGCGGAAAGCCACGCAACAAATTGAGGGGTGGACGCGGGCACCACGCAGACCAGAATGTGCTTCGTCCGCCGAAGAATGGGCACGACCCGCGCATAAACTAACACACGAATACATCTGAGAATACCCCGGGGATATAACGATGTGGGGAACAAACCTGGATCTCACTGCTGTAAGTACTCGAGGTCAGACTCCAGGGGAACGTTTCCGATTCGCCACCTAAGAGTAGATTGAATGGCAGAGGGAGGTTCTAAGCGCAGGCCATCAGATACGCCTAAGTTCCAGTATGAAGAGTGCGCATATACCTGGAAGTGAGCTGGGAGCCAAAAGCCTGCACAAGATGTTATCAACGGCACAGCATACATTGATATGTCAATCACCTCCACGCTCGAGCAGAAGTATTTTTCTGTGCGGGTTCAATGTGAGGGCTTTATCAATGTAGGCAAGAGCGCAAAATCCGCTCCCGCAAATAATGTCATCGAACTCTCCATAGTCTACAATACGAATGATCAGGTGGAATCGCGGTACGAAATTTACATTGACTAACCCAAGATCTCTTGCCAGTTGGTCTCATTGACAAAGTAATGCCTGCCCGTGGCCTCGGCGGGCGTGGGCGACTGTGGCCCAGGTCGAGGATACCCATATTGATTGACAGGGTCGGGTGGCGATTGCTGTAGCGCAGCACTTAACGCGCGCTTTTGTTCTTCTACCAAACGCCGAAGTTCTTGCACCTCGCATTCGCAGTCTTGTTGTGTACGTTTTGTAGAACCTCTGGATACGATCTGTTGCACAGCAGGCTGAGGGTCTTCGAACCCTTGCCCGGCCTGTGAAGGTGGCTCACGCTCCTCGAAAGGCTTCGCGCGTTGGCGGGAAAACGACACCGAGGCAGGATCGGAGAGGTATTGAGGGATCTGGGTAGCTGGCATATTAGAGTCGACCAGTGATTTTCAGATCGAGCTGGAGGTTGGCGGGTGGAAGAGCCGACCTTTATACGATGCTGGGCGTCTGATAGGCTGATCTAGAACAGTCGAAATTATCGGAAGAGTGCGTGAGGACCATTCCGCTGGAACAAGGGACTGTCCATCCTGGGGTTCGCCGATGAACAATGATACGAGCCGTGTAGCATTGGGCTGAATGTGGGCAGGAATATGATCATCTGCCCAGGCCCAGTTCCTTGCGCCGAAACAGCCTTCCGCGATATGGGCATCAATGTGACAGCATCTAGTAAGTATTTACCAGGGATGCGGAAAACGAAGCAATTCGAAGGTGGTGATTACGATGACAGGACCCTGCTGCGCGACTTGGGCGGCGTTTCCTCTGAATTCATCATCACCACATGACTGGGCTGACATCAGCTGCGGAATGGAAGCTGTCTGATGGGCTCCCCTTTCCCTCCGCATTTCTGACGGGAAACTTGATATTCTTATCTTGGAAAGAAGGATCCACTCTAACCTGGGGCAACTTCAGCGAGTTTAATATCGATAGACCAGAAACTGCCAAACCCAACTCAGTGCTTTGATTGTGTCACAGGCACACAACAGCGCGAAGACCAACACACGGCGTTGCCAAGTGGAGCACGTACTCAAGCATGCAACAATGAAGCGCGCGCTCAACGATGCTGTATGTGCAAACTCTTCCAAGCTTATATTTGCATCTTCCGATGCCGGAGTAGCCAGCTATTTGTTAAGGGTGTCCTCACAGGAACCGGCTATATTCGCAAGTCAAGGTACCCGATTGACCGTCCCCGGTGGCTCATCTCGGTGACCCGAGCAACATCCCCACGTGGTACGGCCCTTTGCAGCACGGGAATATGTGTAGTGGTGATCGTTTCCCAGGCCCAATTAGGTAGTTGTTGCAAGACTTCCCCATTACACCAACCCGCCGGAGAAAGTCCAGAAACGCGACCAAAGCCAACGAAATCAACCGCGTCCGCAGGCGGGCGTTGACTTGACGTTCTGACGGAACGCTTCCATGTTTAGCCCCGAGTTTCAACACCTCACGGCTGTGCCAACTCACTCAGCGGGGTGGGAAATCTCATTTGAGGCACAATACGTCCAGACGAGGCATACAAGACGTGTCACATTCCGGATAACTTCACTTTGGGGTGTTGGGGTGTCAGTGATGGGCTGCTTTAGGAGGATCAAGGCACGCGCCACCATGTGAATTTCGTGGTCCCGAGATCGCTTTCTCACTCGTGACTCCGAGAAGCAGGAGTTGCCCCTAGTCACGTCGAATGGGATCATTAACGGCAGAAGACGGTCGTCACGATCGGAAACTGCCTTCACCAGCTGAGGGTCTGAGCGAAAGAGTAAGTGCACAAACGTGACGATATCATGGAGTTCAAAGTGTCTTCGGCCCAGCTGCTCGACGAACAGACAGTAAGCGCAGACCCCACATACCTAGCAGAACCATTAACACACCCTTTATCCATAATCGCGACTAGTATTGGCTGATAAGGTAGTTTGTAATAGTCACCAGACAACCGACGCAGGGCTACCAGTGAGATCGGGAAAATGTAGGCTCAGGCTCAGCATACATGAATAATATCTGCCACATACCTCTCAAGCCCATTAGCTCCGACTCGCACTTCCTCACACTTCCCCCTCCACACTTACGGACCGTCTTCGCGTATTCTCCTCCCTCACCCCCTCCTCCAACCTCTCGAGTCTCTCCCTCTCTCCCTCTCCCCCATCTTCCATCCTCCACGTCTCACCATCCTTCAATGTCCTTCCCATTTTCATCTTCACCACGGCAGTATACCCCACCTCGCTCGGACTCCTTGCGATCTTGTCCGACCTCCGTTCATCAGACGTCATCTTGGCGAGTACATGTGCAGGCGGACCCTGACGCATGCGAGCAAGTGTGGATGGAAATACTTCCCCAGTACGCTCACTTGCGTACTGACGTGTCTTATGCCGGATTTTCTGTCGGCGTGCGCGAACTCCCCAAAGGAGGAGTGATGGCGGATAATTCGAGTGCAAACGATCATAGTCCCTCCCGTTCGCCTTTTGTATAATCTGGACCTTTTCTCGCAAGGGTTGCACTGCATCCTTTCACGTTAGATACCACGAACGCGCATGTTCAGAATACGTACGCCATGCATTCGGGTCGTCGCTAAACACGGGGTCGATGCGCGCTCCTGAATGACGCAGATGTTTCTCGAACGCGCTCTCCATCTGGAGGTCCTTGATCCAATCCGTCAGTTCTGCGAATTGCTCATACCGACGTTCCCTGCGCAGACGCCGCTTGTTCATCATGCACGAGATGCTGACCGGTTGCGGGACCAGCCGCGGGAGGAGCCTGTTGTACAACGTTGGGCGGATGAAGGAGCCCTTGAAGATGGTGCGGGTGCGCAGGTGGGTCTGCTCTTCCTGTTTGTAGCATAGCGTCTGTTAGTACGACGTACGAGGATATGTGAGGGGCGAACACACCAAGGCTTCCCTGACGAGCCGACCAAATTCTCTCCTCTCGCGCTTGCTGGCAATCATGCGGTCATATCTGTCGAGGACCGTCTGGAGATACGCATCGCCCTGTTTTGCACGCACGAAGATGTCGAGCCACTGCGAGGGCAGAGTATGAAGGTCATGTCGCGGTAAACTCAACCCCACACCTCTCACCTGGTATGCCCGCTGGAGCTGTTCTCTCGCAACGTGCGCCTGAATTGTGTGTCTCTTTGCCTCAAACAGCGTGCGTATTCGCCATTTTAGCTGAGATACCGTGTTACCCTACGCCCAGAAAACAAATGGTGCAGCTAGCCTACGTTTTCGCGCTCGGCGTGCCTCTGGAGACCGCGGTATAATGTCCACAGGGTTGGTACGCGATGCGCAGCAAGTTTGTAGTATGCAACGGTAGGACGGATGCGGCGCAGGGGTGTGAGAAGACGAGCGATGGACTCGCGGTGGTCGAGTGAAGATGACGGTGGTGGTGGAACTGACATGACACATACGGCCCGCTCAATTGGCAGTCAAATTACAGTGTTGTAGAGACAGTACGACAATATGCAGAGCAGCGCCCTCTCTCTGTCAGGAACGACGCAGATGCCAGTCGCGTCGAAGAGCGTACAAAGCATCGGGTGCTTTGAATCACGCCCTCCGCAAAACCCCTGACATCTTCCTCTCCGTTCAACACTGTGACCCCAATGCGGCCCATCTCGGCACCTTCAGATGTAATGTGCAAGTACTCAACTTGAAGGCTCTACACAATCACAACTCTGTTTGCTTCCTCCAATAACGATGACTTTTTTTTTTTTTTTTTTTTTTTAAATCAATTTTTGTCCTGTGTGGAGTATAGTACCCTATGTAGGACAGTCGAACAAATCTGGAGGGCCCTGCCCTCCCGCTACTCCGACTGAGCAAATGCCCCGAGAAGGTTTCCCTTTCGGTCCGCCGTTCCTGCCGGCCGTTTTAGATGCCTCAGTCTTCCTCGTCACGTTGATTGGGTGTTAAGGTGTGATGCGAATTGGGTGTGATGCTGGCAAGGTTCTAGTCGATCAGGTACTTGGACCACTGAGGGTCTGTCGTACGGATGGGAATGATGGAGTGCATGACTTTGTTCGGGTTGGAAGTTGTCAGGATAAGGTTAACGATGACTTAGGTGACGTACACACTGCTGTCGCAAAAAATGGTGGTACACTGGTACCCTGCTCCACCCCACGATAATCTATGCAGAAGAAGACATTCCAGAGCTGGCTACTACTAAATACCTGGTACATGCTGAGTGCATTCCGCGTGCACTCAATTCGCTACTTGAAGAAACACCTCTTTATATCGCCGCACGAAGTGGATTCACCTCCGTGATCAAATATTTTCCGCCACTGTATTGATTCGTTACCTTGTCCAAGAGGGTGCCAACGTCTCTGCTGCAACAACGGACGGAGATACTCCACTACATCTACTCCTAACAAGAGGCGAGGAAGATGAACGTCGGGAGTGTGTCAAAATCCTCACTGATACTGGATGCGATCATCATACTCAGAATTTGGCTGGGGGGACACCGCTGCATCATGCGGCGAGACGTGGATCGAGCAATATCTCCTTTCACAAGGTATTCCGCCGCCTCATGATATCTTGCTCGCTTTCGAGACAGCAACGACACTTCGGTTCCTCCTTGGCAATTGAAGACCTTGATTTACGCAGTGTCGCCGCTGATGGCGTCGCGGGCCTGATGCGTCACTTCGACTTTCCTCGGTTAGATACTCTCGTGGAGTTTGCTAGAACTCTCACCGGTGCTGGCTGGGATCCTGTGCTGAAAGATTCAGCTGGTGAAACAGCCATCTATGTTGCCGCGAGAAATGGCAATGCTATCAAGTTTTTCTTTTTCCAAAGTGTCCGCTCCCCTCCGCGCTGCAGTACCACCTTCCTCTGATGTTTCACCAGGCGTCGACTTATCGCGGTCCAAGTGACAACTTCGACTTCATTGTTCAGACAACTACTCTTGTGAGGGTAAGAACCCCCATCCGCTGGCCGGGATCCACTGCGTCAGTGCCATCGCATATTCAGACAGTGACATTCATATTTTCCAGACATCGAGTTCTGTCCAGAGTGGCAATAATCTTTATACATAGGTCCGCACGTACAATTCAGCGAATACAAATACAACGCAAGGTAGCCAAAAAAGCATCGACAGCTTACACACTTCAACGTGATATTTCCTACGATCTTTCATGCCTGCTTCTTCGGCACCAGCTTCTTCGCTAGATCCTGCGCAAACCCACATATCGTCAGAACCGCTGTATCAGATAGTCAGGTGGCAGTCAATTTTAGCTCGATGTCAGCACGCACGGTTCCAAGACCCAGACGTGGGGAATATTGTGCCACCAGTCGCATAGACGTTGCCGCTACCCTTGACCAAGTAGTTGGAGTCGATAGACGCGTGTTCATCCTTGCTGAGATCATCGCTCATGTACAGGGTCGACGACTCGTGGACAATTCCAGCCATCTGGAACGTAGAGACATCAGGCTGCGTTGCTTCCCAGCTACCCGCCCCGTCGCCTTTATCATGCCAGTACTGGAGGCCGGATTTCTCCTCACCCGCCATTGCAACGATGGCTTCCAATCTGATCATGCACACATTGTCACGATATTGCCGGTGCAATAATGACAAATTGTACGTACGTGGCGGTATGCATAACGTTGCGCAGGCTCGTGTCCTTGTCCGACAACGTGATCTGAAGGCGGATGTTCGTCGTCACATCGGGGTTGTTGGGATCAGGTTTGACCCAGTTCTGTTGGTTGGTCTCGTCAATCTCACCTAGCATGACACAGGCTAAATATGTATGTCCTGGGGTCAGCGGTATATCCGGACAACAAAAGTGATCTGTCTGACCAACGATGATATAGTTTTCGGAACCGATGAGTTGAGCTTTGCTGGGTGCAGAGAAGAAGTCAGGACACAGTCTTGCAGCGTCAGCCGCATCCGTCTCCGGATGTGGCGAATGGATTGATGTTATGTCGGCATGATACTGCAGGTTATTGGTAGGATCATGTCCTGCGAGATAGGTACCGGCGAGTTCAAGGTGGTCTAGCTTATCCGCTGACGTTTTCCTGCGATCCTCAATTTCATCTTCGAGTTCTTTGGGAATTGGAAAACGTGCAACAATATGGGTGAGAAAGTGACCACTGAGGCGAGAACCAGCTCGAGTGCGTTGCTCTGCAATGGAGTTCTGGACAATGGTGCAAGCAGGGATAGCACCCGTCGCAAGGATGATGTTGGGCTTCGTGCGGGGGAAGCATAAATCACCACGAGACGTGTACAGTACGTTGGCCCGTTTAGCGTTGTCTTCCGGATCAATGTCGAACCGCTTGACCGCAACATCTGTAGCTATCTTGAGGGGAGAACCCTTGCCATCCTTGGCGAGTTGGCGCTGGCGTTCGTATACATCAAGTAGTGGACCAGGGGTCGCAAACTTCTCGAAGACCAGGGTAGAAAGTGCCGTAGTCCTCCCGACAGCGAGATCCGAGGTTTCTGTGTAGTCGGCGGTTTTGATCGTTTTCCCGCTAACGGCAGCGGTGAGTTGCTTGTCGATATATTTCTGAAGGATCTGGTATTCATCATTGTGAAGGTCAGTGGCCTTGACCACGTGCAGAAGGTCCTTGCAATCTTTCCAGAACTGTTCGTCTGTGGCAGTCTTAATCAAGGACTGCGGAAAGCCACGCAACAAATCGAGGGGTGGACGCGGGCACCACCCCGACCAGAATGTGCTTCGTCCGCCGAAGAATGGGCACGACCCGCGCATAAACTACCGCACACGAATACATCTGAGAATACGCCAGGGATATAATGACGTGGGGAACAGACCTGGATATCACTGTTGTAAGTGGTCGAGGTCAGACTCCAGGGGAATGTTTCCGATTCGCCGCCTAAGAGTAGATTGAATGGTAGAGGGAGATTCTAAGCGGAGGCCATCAGATACGTCTAAGTTCCAGCATGAAGAGCGCGCATATACCTGGAAGTGAGCCGGGAGCCAGAAGCCTGCACAGCATGTTATCAACGACACGGCATACATTGATAAGTCAATCACCTCCACGCTCCAGGACAAGTATTTTTCTGTACGGGTCCAATTTGAGGGCAGCATCGATGTAAGCGAGAGCGCAAAATCCGCTCCCGCAAACAATGTCATCGAACTCTCCATAGTCTACAGTACAAATGATCAGGTGGAATCGCGGTACGAAAATCACATTGACTAACCCAAGATCTCTTGCCAGTTGGCCTCGTCGACAAAGTAATGCCTGCCCGTAGCCTCGGCGGGCGTGGGCGACTGTGGGCCAGGTCGAGGATACCCATATTGATTGACAGGTTTGGGTGGCGATTGTGACACGAGAAAAAGCTCTTGCCCCGCACGTTCACGGTCTTGTGGTGTACGACCGTCTTGTGCGTACTGCTCCTGACCTTGCCCGCCTTCAGATTCACGCAGCGCACGCTCACTGAAAGGCTTCCCGACGTGACGGGCGAACGATAGCGATGCAGGATCGGGTGCGGAAAGGTACTGGGGGATCTGGGAAGCTGGCATATTAGAGTCGATGGGTGGTTTTCAGACCGAGCTGGTGGTTGGTGGTGGAAGGTACCAACCTTTATACAATGCTGGGCGTCTGATGGACTGATCTAGAACAGTCGAAATTGTGGGAAGAGTGTGAGCACCATTCCGTTGGGACAAGCGACTAACCATCCTGGTCTAACCGATGGAGCTTGGGCTGAATATTGGCATGAATAATTGAATATGATCATATCTGCCCAGTACTTTGCGCCCAGACATCATTCTGCGATGAGTCAGTGTGTCAGCATTTATGTAGAACAGTACATACATAGTACCAGGGATGCGGGATGCGGGAAGATGGTGATTACGACAGGACCCCATTGCGCAACTTGAACTTGGGCGGCGCTGTGCCCGTTACAGCAGTTTTGCAAAAGTACTGGCAATCGCGATTCGCAACACCTTTTGTGACGAAAAAGGAAATCCTGAATTGGGGAATCTGCGACGGCACACAACATATGATCCGGGCGGTCGTACTTTACCGCTTCTGATGAAGGAATGAAGCATGGAGTCAATTCTGTCCTTCGCTTCGCTTCCTTGTCGACTTCCAATTGCGGTACTGGCCAATTGAATCAGATCTTGGGGTATCTCCGCGTCATCGTAGGTAACTTGAAGTCGCTGGCACCAAGCTAATATGGTTAGTGGTGGTCACTTCAGTCCGACCTTGGCAGGGTACCCACGAACGATAGAGAAGCAATTTATCTCCGTATGGTCGCAGGTAAGTCACCGAGCGAACATGATTAGTTTGCAACTTTGTTAGCCACGCCATGGCCCCGCGTCGACTTCCAATTGCGGTACTGGTGAACTTTATTGCGACAGCCCAGGCGGTCGCTGATCAAGAATTGAGGTGAGCATTCAACCCGTGGGCATGGTCACAGAGGTCAAGGCTATCCGTGGGTTCCGTGGGTTCCGTGGTGTTGCTGGTGCCAGCTCACGCTCGAGTCCACCCTCAGTGGCCGCCTGCTCACTCAAGACGGTGATTACCAAGAGCACGATTTGGTACCTCGAGAAAGATGGGCGGGTGAACGGTGAAAAAGAACTGGGATCCGACGCCAACCCATTGCTATCTCGAATGTCGAGTTGGGCACTATCAGTGGGACGGCCTGGCACAAGGAACGCCATACTTGGTCCTAGTAGTCGCAGATAAGATGAGGTAAGATGTACGAAGCAGGTGCCGTTGGATGAACATGACACATTGTCTAGAGAGCTGTAGTCGGCGAATTAACCAGACATTGCATCGAGCGCTCTACAGGTTACCTTTGATGGCCCCGAGGGTGTAGCATAAACGTGTCGACACTTTCAGACGTCGACGAACCAATCAGCCTCTTCAGTGTCGACCTCAACACTTAAGCCCGGAAAGTTCAGAAAGCAACAATCATACAACGATTCAGTCAACAACGTGAACAACCTCGGGCGCTCCTTCTCCGCCAGAATCCTCACTCGGGTTTGTGAATCTTGTTCCATTGCAACTTGTAAAGAGGCATATTGTAGAACCCTTGGATGCTGTTGCAGTGGCATGAGCCAATGGCATTCATCTCAACGAATCCGAAATTAAAAGCTCACTTCACTGCATCGCCTTTCAAGGGACCAACGACGATGAGAAATGCACTACGGGCAAACAAAGGGTCGCTTACCAGTGGTATTGGGATACTCGATCTGATCATACACATGAGACCGTGCAGGAACGCACCGAAGACGGACAATAGCCAAACCTCCTTGCAGACGGGAGGTGCCGGTGTCACCTTTACCAGTGAAAAATGTGACTGTGGGGTCGTTGGCGTAGATGGAACCTGTATGACCGCCGGGGTCTGTGAGGCGTGAAATGTCGAGTGACGTGAATTCTATTTTCACCCATTTCTCTTGAGATTTCTGATGGCTATCGACTGTCCTTTCCTTACTGGTACTTTGCATCGTCTCGTTGCATGATCCGTGACGGTACTCGGCCTGGACTTCACCCCGGAATTCGGACGCGAGCCTCGGATAAGTGCTTCATTCCATACCAGGGTCCACCCCACTGTGGAGCATCTTGCACTAGTACTTACTCGAATGCGGCGTTAGGCAGAAAGCGTATTTTGGGAAGCGAAGAGAATGACAGGATTAAATGCTCACCTCAATTCTTGGTCAGCGATAGATACGACCGCCTGGGCTGTCGCAAGAATTCAGTTTACCAGTACCGCAATTGGAAGTCGACGTGGGAGCGAAGAGAAGGACAAAGGGTGGACACAAATTGGTAACGAGACTAAGAAAGACCGACAGACTAACCATAAGATTCTCTATTGTTCGTGGGTACCGATGAGTCTGCACGTTTCCCGCATCGTTCTTCGAAATGAGAAGGTGCTCGAGGCTGCCGCATCATTGCAATGTGCAGGAGGGTGCTGGAGTATCAACGATTTCCTTTTTCGTCACAAAACAAAAAAAATCTTGCGATTGCCATTACATGCTTATTTTTGGGTCTTCGTGGTAGAGGTGCCGCCGTGGTCAGCCACTTGCTAGGGGCTTCCTGACGACAAAATCAATTTCATTCGCAAGTCGGAGTGCTCGATTGACCGTCCAGTGGCTCGTCCCGGTGACTCGAGCAATGAATGTCCTTGGGCTTCACTGTGACCACTGTTCTGGCATTGGGAATATGCCGTCGATTTCCCGTCATCACAGTAGTCACGGTAATATGTGTAGTGCTGATCGTTTACCAGATCCTAGGTTGTTGTTGCAAGACGTCTTCCCCGTTACACCGAAGAAAGCCCAAGAAACGCGACCAAAGCCAGCGAAATCAACCGCGTCTGGGCGGGCGTTGACTTGATGTCCTGAGGGAACGCTTCCATATTTAGCCCCAAGTTTCAACACCCCACGGCCATGCCAACTCAGTCAACGCGGTGGTAAGGCTCGAGACGTTCAGACGAGGCCACAAGATGACATTCTGGATAACTTCACTTTGGGGTTTTGGGGGTGTCGGTGATGATGCCTGCTTTAGCAGACGCTTCGAGGATCAAGGCACGCGCCAGCGTCTGACTTTCGTGGTCCCGAGAAACCTGAGATGCATCGCTTTCTCACTCGTGAGTCCGAGATGCAGGAGATGCCTCCTAGTCTCGTCGAATGGGATGATCAACGGCAGAAGACGGTCGTCACGATCTGAAAATGCCTTGACCGGGTGAAGGTAAGTGGTCAGACGTGACGATATACTACGGAGCTCAAAATGTCTTCGGGCCAGCTGCTCGACGAACAGACAGTAAAGACGCTCTTCAAGACTAGGAAGAACGCGCCCCGCTGGGCCGGCGAGTCCGACGTATAACCGAAACCCGGGCGGCCCAGTTTCGAGAGAAAGCAACAATTACTTTCTCTTCTTCGACCTAAAGTCATCAAGGTGATCTCTCAAGACGAACGCGAAGACACTGTCTGGTGAAATAACGAGTCAAACCAACGAGCGATTTTGTTATCGCGGTACGAGTGACTAGTACAACTTGATTGTTCACACAACTGCTCTTGCGATAGTCTTGGTACACAGGTCCGCACCGCGTGCAATCCAGCGAATACAAATACAACACACGAGTAACGGTAACCAGAAACACTTCGACAGCTTACACACTCCAACGTGAGGTTGCTTGCGAGCATTCATGCCTGCCTCTTTGGCACCAGCTTCTTCGCGAGGTCCTGCACAAACCCACACATCGTCAGAGTCGCTGTATCAGATAGTCAGGTGGTAGTCAATATTAACTCGATGTCAGCACGCACGGTTCCAAGACCCAGACGTGGGGAATATCGCGGCACCAGTCGCATAAACGTTGCCGCTACCCTTGACCCGGTAGTCGGAGTCGATAGACGCGTGTTCATCCTTGTTGAGATCATCACTCATGTACAGGGTCGACGACTCGTGGACAATTCCAGCCATCAGGAACTTTGAGACATCAGGCTGCGTTGCTTCCCAGCGACCTTTCCCGTCGCCGTTATCATGCCAGTACTCGAGACCGGGTTTCTCCTCACCCGCCATTGCATCGATGGCTTGCAATCTAATCATGGACGCATTGTCACGATATGGCTAGTGCAATGGTGACAAATTATACGTACGTGGCGGTATGCATAACCTTGCGCAGGCTCTTGTCCTTGTTCGACAATGTGATCTGGAGGCGGATGTTCGTCGTCACATCGGGGTTCTTGAGATTAGGCTTGACCCAGTTGTGTTCGTTGGTCTCGTCGATCTCACCTAGCATGACACAAGCTAAATATGTATGTCCTAGGGTCAGTGGTATATCCTGATAACTTAAAGTGATTTATCTGACCGACAATGATACAGTCTGTGGAATCCTCGAGTTGTTCTTCGGCGGGTGCAGAGAAGTAGTCAGGACACAATCTTGCAGCGTCAACCGCATCTGTCTTGGGATGTGGCGAATGGATTGACGTAATGTCGGCATGATACTGCAACCCAGTGGCAGGATCATGTCCTGCGAGGTAGCTAGCAGCGAGTTCAAGATGGTCTATCTTATCCCGTGACTGTCGCCTGCGCTGCTCCAGTTCCTTTTTTTGAACTTCCGGAATTGGAAAACGTGCAACGATGTGGGTGAGGAAGTGCCCACTAAGGCGAGAACCAGCTCTAGTGCGTTGCTCTTCAATAGAGTTCTGGACAATGGTGCAAGCAGGGATAGCACCTGTCGCAAGGATGATGTTGGGCTTCTTGCGGGAGAAGCATAAATCACCACGAGACGTGTACAGTACGTTGGCCCGTTGAAGTGGATCTTCGGGATCGACGTCGAACCGCTTGACCGCAACATCTGTAACTATCTTGAGGGGAGAACCCGTCTTTTCCTTGGCCCTTTCGAGCTGGCGTTCGTATATATCAAGTAGTGGACCAGGGGTGGCAAACTTCTCGAAGACTAGGGTAGAAAGTGCCGTAGTCCTCCCGACAGCGAGATCCGACGTTTCCGCGTAGTCGGCGGTTCTGATCGCGTGCGTCAGAACCCCATCTGTGAGTTGTTTGTCGATATAGGTTTGAAGGATCTGGTATTCATCATTGTGAAGGTCAGTGGCCTTGACCACGTGTAGAAGGCCCCTGCAATCTTTCCAGAACTTGTCCTGTTTTGCGGTTTCAATCAAGGACGGCGGAAAGTCACGCAACAAGTTAATCTTTGGACGCGGGCACCACGCAGACCAGAATGTGCTCCGACCACCGAAAAATGGACACGACCCACGCATAAACTAACGCACACGAATACATCTGAGAATAAGGCAGGGATATAACGACGTGGGGAACAGACCTGGATCTCGCTGTTGTAAGTGGTCGAGGTCAGACTCCAGGGGAACGTTTCCGATTCGCCGCCTAAAAGTAGTTTGAATGGTAGAGGGAGGTTCTACGCGGTGGCTATCAGATACGCCAAGTTCCGGCATGAAGAGTGCGCATGTACCTGGAAGTGAGCCGGGAGCCAGAAGCCTGCACAAGATGTTATCAACAACACAGCAAGCATTGCTATGTCAATCACCTCCACGCTCGAGCACAAGTATTTTTCTGTGCGGATCCTGCTCGAAGGCTTTATCGATGTAAGCAAGAGCGCAAAATCCGCTCCCGCAAACAATGTCATCGAACTCTCCATAGTCTACAATACAAATGATCAGGTGGAATCGCGGTACGAAATTTATAGAGACTAACCCAAGATCCCTTGCCAGTTGGTCTCGTTGACAAAATAGTGCCTGCCCGTGGCCTCGGCGGGCGTGGGCGACTGTGGCCCAGGTCGAGGAAACCCATAATGATTGACAGGTTCGGGTGGCGATTGCTGTTGCAGAGCACGCTCGCGTTCTTGCAACGAACGTTCTCGTGCTTCAAGCAAACGCTCTCGCTCACGAAACTCACTCTCTCGCTCTTGAAACACACGCCCTTCCCTTTTGAGCCAACGTCCTTCCTCTTCTTCCTCTGCTTCTTCCTCTGCTTTTTCATCTTCATCTTCATCTTCATCTTCTGCTTCTCTTGCATCCTCGTTTATAGTCCTGGAGCGCCCTTGCTCCTCAGGTTCGCGGTCTTGTTGTGTACGACCTCCTTGTGAGGAAAAGCTTACGAACGCTCGTCCGCCTTTAGGTTCACGTTCAAGCAGCGCACGCTCGCTGAAAGGCTTCGCGACGTGACGGGCGAACGATAGCGAGGGAGTATCGGGTACGTAGAGGTACTGGGGGATCTGGGTAGCTGGCATATTAGAGTCGATCAGTGAGTTTCAGACCGAGCTGGTGGTTGGCGGGTGGAAGAGCCGACCTTTATACGATGCTGGGCGTCTGATAGGCTAATCTAGAACAGTCGAAATTGCGGGAAGAGTGCGTGAGGACCATCCCGCTGGGACAAGCGCCTGCCCATCTTGGTCTAATTGATGGAGTTGGCGAAATGGACAATACGAGCCGTGTATCATTGGGCCGAATATGTGCAGGAATACGATCATCTGCCCAGGCCCAGGCCCAGCTCCATGCGCCCAAAGAGCCTTCTGCGATATGGGATCAGTGAATGAATGTGGAAACGAAGCAGGAAGGTGGTGATTACGACAAGACCCTGCTACGTAACTTGGGCGGCGCTGGTGCCCATGTGATCAGTCAGGTTGACTGACTGACATGTTCCAGACTAACACCAACGTAAACTGCACAATGGAAGGAGCAACGTGCTCCCCTTTCCCATTTCTGACCGGAAATTCGATATCTCGTAAACAAGGATCCACCCCTGTCGTCGGAGTTCAAGAAGACCACCTGGAGCGCTTGTTTGTGAGAGAGTGATCATATCACAATGGACTGGCATGCCATCGCGCCGGGATAGACGAACGACCATCCAATTCAAATCTTCGGTGCCCCGCTATCTAAGGAGGCTATGGGTTTTCGTTTATTTAGTTTGCCCGCGAAGCGTTGACTTGATATTCTGAAGGAACGCTTCCATCGTGATGTTGAGCCCCAAGTTCTAACCCCCCACGGCCCTGCCAACTCGATTGACGCGGTGGGAAATCTGGGTGGAGGTCCAAGAGGGCCAGGATGATATCCCGGATAACTTCACTTCTGTGTTTTTGGGGGCGTCGATGTTGAATCATAGCTGCTTCAGCAGACGCCTCGAGGATCAAGGCAGCATCTGAATTTCGTAGTCCCGAGGAACCTAAGATGCATCGCTTTCTCATTCGCGAGTCCGAGATACAGGAGATGCTCAGGGCCTAGTCTCATCGAATGGGACCATTAACGGCAGGAGACAGTCGTCACGATCTGAAAATGCCTTGACTGGCCGAGGGCCAAAGTACGAGAGTAAGTGTACGCACGTGACGATGCCATGGAGCTCAGAGTGTCTTTGGCCCAGCTGGCTGCTGCTCGACGAACAGACAGTAAGCGCAGACCATACATTCTTAGCAGAACCATTGACTCGCCACTTTCATCCATAATCGCGGCTAGTCTTGGCTGAGAAGGTAGCTTGTGATAGTCACCAGACAGCCGACGCAGGCCTGCCAGTGAGATCGGAAATGTAGGCTCAGCATACATGAATAATATCTAGCACATACCTCTCAAGCCCATTAGCTCCGACCCGCACTTCCTCCCACTGCCCCTTCCACACTTGCCGACTATCTTCGCACATTCTCGCCTCCAACTTCTCAAGCCTCTCCCACTCTTCCTCCCACCCATCTTCCATCCTCCACGTCTCACCATCCTTCAATTTCCTTCCCATCTTCATCTTCACCACGGCGGTATACCTCACCTCGCTCGGACTGCTCACGATCTTGTCCGACCTCCGCTGTTCAGGCGGCATCTTGGCGAGTACATGTGCAGGCGGACCCTGACGCATGCGCGCAAGCGTGAATAGAAACACTTCCCCAGCCCGTTCACATGCGTACTGACGCGTCTTGTACCGGATTTTCTGTCGGCGTGCGCGTACGCCCCAAAGGAGGAGCGACGGGGGATAAGCCGAGTACAAACGATCATAATCCCTCTCGTTCGCCTTTTGTATCATCTGTAACTTTTCTCGCAAGGGTCGCACTGCATCGTTTCATGTCAGCACGCAACAGACACCAAGAACATGCGTGTGTTGGGAGCACGTACGCCATGCATTGGGGTCGTCGCTAAACATGGAGTCGATAGGCGCTCTCCATCTGGAGGTCCTTGATCCATACCGTCAGTTCTACGAATTGCTCGTACCAACGTTCCCTGCACAGACGCCGCTTGTTCATCATGCACGAGATGCTGACTGATTGCGGGACCAGCCGCGGGAGGAGCCTGACGTTGGACGGACGAAGGAGCCCTTGAAAATCGTGCGGGTGCGCAGGCGGGCCTGCTCTTCCTGTTTGTAGCATAGCGTCTGTTAGTACGACGTACGAGGATATGTGAGGGGCGAACACACCAAGGCTTCCCTGACGAGCCGAACGAATTCTCTCCTCTCGCGCTTGCTGGCAATCATGCGGTCATATCTGTCGAGAACCGTCTGGAGATACGCATCGCCCTGTTTTGCACGCACGAAGATGTCGAGGCCCCCACTGCGAGGGCAGAGTATGAGGGTCATGTCGCGGTCAGCCCAACCACACCTCTCACCTGGTATGCCCGCTGGAGCTGTTCTCTCGCAACGTGCGCCAGAATTGTGTGTCTCTTTGCTTCAAATAGCGTGTGTATTCGCCATCTTGGCTGAGATACCGTGTTAGCCTACGTCCAGAAAACAAATGGTGCAGCCGGCCTACGTTCTCGCGCTCGGCGTGCCTCTGGAGACCGCGGTACAACGTCCATAGTGTTGGTACGCGATGCGCAGCAAGTTTGTAGTATGCAACGGTAGGACGGATGCGGCGCAGAGGTGTGAGAAGACGGGCGATGGACTCGCGGTGGGCGAGCGACGATGATGGTGGTGGAACTGACATGACACACAAGTTCAACTTGAATGGAACCCACTTCTGCAGCCCGCCCGGTTGGCAAGCTGAAACAATAAAATACAGTGTTGTACATCTAGATGTGATAGTACGACAGCGTGCAGAGCAGCATATGACTAGTGTACGCATATAGCCCAAAGTATCACCGTGACGGGGATATCAAGCATGCGGGTACTTCTTCGTAAAATCTTCGTGGAACTTGACGAGCTTGCCCACGTACTCCTCCACACCAGGACACAAGCATGTCAGCCGGTAGTGGTACTCTCCCTCTTTCTGTCCGAATCCAGACCCAGGGACGACGCAGATGCCGGTCGCATCGAGTAGCGCAAGAGCGTAAAAAGCGTCTGGTGCTTTACCCGCTGCTTTCGCCGCCTCGACCGCCTTGTCGGACAGGTAGATTCGAGGGTATAGGTACAAGGCACCTGGTGAGTCGACGCAGCTAACTCCCTGTACCGCATTGAGAGCTGCTACCATCTGACGCGTGCGTTCGGCGAGAGCCTTGTGGATCGTGTCGGTCTCTTTCTTCCAAAGCGCATAGCTTTCCTCCCCTTCCTTTGGAGGGCGGACCATGCAGTCGACACCAATCTGTCCCTGGAGGGGAGGACAGAGGCCAACGCTGACCATTTTGTACATCATAGCGATGACATCATCGCTTATGTTGGTGCATTCAAAGTAACCACCACGTCTACCGCATTCACCAAAGACACCCTTCGAGATGGAGTGGAAGGACACGAGGGCGACGTCTTTGCCAGACTCGACAACGACCTTTTTGAACGAGGTGAACGGGTGCGTCTCTCGGCGGTGGAGGTTCGTTTGGTATACTTCGTCAGCGAGGAGGACAAGGTTGTATTGCTCGCAAACATCGACGATCTCGTCTTGCGTCTTCCTGTCAAGGAGGGCACCGGTTGGGTTACCAGGATTGATGATCACGAGAGCCTTTGGATTGGTCTTGCCCTCCTGACGTGTCTTCTCAAGAAGCGACCTGATTTCGCTGACGGAGGTACCCCACTCGTTAGTTTCGTCGAGGTAATAGGGAATGGGCACTCCGGAAAATTGGGCGAGAGTTGCAGTGTACAGGGGGTATTGTGGGATGGGGATAAGGAACCCCGATTTGCCAGGTTCGGATATGAGCATTGAGATAAGGAGCGACACACCGGCGGAAGCCCCGCCGGTAAGGAAGATGTGCTCGGGGTATGCCGGATGTCCGTCGCGGGCTACACGCGCGAAGTCACGTTCAGGAAGTGAAGAACGGGTGCGAGGAAGAACACAGACCTTGGATGAATTCTGCGACGTGTTTGCGGATGAGTGGGACACCCTGGGAATGGGAATATGCACCGATAGAGCCGATTTCATCCCATAGTTCATCTGCACGTGCAATGACATCTTTTGGGAAAACATCCGGAGCCAGATTCTTGAGATCCCTGTACTCCATCAGCGCGGCTACCTGTGAAGGGGCGTGAGCCACCAGCGATTCCGGTTTGTCCCGCTACAGCAAAAAAAGGGAGTAAGAATAGACATACCTGCCTGACAAAGGAGAGCGGGGGCTGATCGAGGCCTTTTTGTTGGGGGTTTCCAATGTTCGATGAAATAATCTGGCTAAAAGGAAGTCCATGGGAGGTCGAGTTCTGCCGAAGCTTGACGCGGTACTGCTCTGCCTTGATGGCAAGCTCGCCACGCACAGCATACTGGACGTTACGGATGGCGGGGTTGAGGTCGTCTGCGGAGAGTTTGCTCATGGTAGAGAGCGATGCCAAAGATCTCCTGTGGGCGGTGATGAGTTGGTACGAGCGTGGAAGGATTCGGGCAGTCGGTCTAAATGCCATCGGAGTTTCCCAAAAGCAAGTCACTGAAAAAGGTAGAAGCGTCATAGCAGGTTCAATCTCCGCCTCGGCAAGACGGCCGATGCGACGGGAGGTTGGTAAGTTATGTGCACACAACTTACCCTTTGGTCTGGCAACCTTCTCAGCTCTCAGCTCGCACCCATCACGTGGAAGGACGTCACATGATCTCGGCAAATGCCGTGCACATACCATTGATTTTTTCGATCGACCTGGATCGTATTCGAGGAGGGAATATGCCAGACGCGTTCTTTGCATCCAAGAAACGAAAACGCCCCACGAGCACAAAAAAACAGCCTCACAAAGACAAGTCTTCACGACCACTCAAGTCTAATGGCGTGCAACCCAAGTCCAAGCCAAAGAAACGGCGGGACGACGAAGAACTAGACTCGGACAGGACGGATCAGGATGACGCTGCAATTGACGATCTCGATCTCCGTGCAGACTACGAGCCCGATTCCAGTGGGGACGAGGACATCGACGAGACACCCGCCGAGAAACGTCTTCGGCTAGCGAACCTCTACTTGCAGAACGTGGCAGAGGGCCTCGGTCAGTATCTTTGTGTCCATGTGATACCTCCCGTTTATTTCTCCCATACAGCCGAAGGGGAATTCGATGCTGCCGAGGTCGACAAGGAACTCATATCAGCACGCCTTCGCCAGGACGTGCTCGAGCATTCCGGAAAACTCCACCTGTTCATTGCGGACACTGTAAGTCGCATCCATATCGCCATCGCTCTCTGGGTATCCACCGCATGTCTAGTATAATTTCACCCCTACCTCGCGACTTCGCTGTCGTGGCCACCGACTGCCCGTGACGTCAGCGGTAGCTACTGAAGACGCCAAATACCTCTTCACAGCTTCGAAAGACGGTGCCATAAACAAATGGGACCTTCGGACTGGTCAAAAAATTGCCACGTTTTACAAGAAACGTTTAGATCCCAAAGGAAAAGGAAAGGAGAGAGCAAATCCGTTCGACATCGAGGGTCACACGAACGAGGTGTTGGCGTTGGCCGTCAGCAGTAATGGTCAATATCTCGCGAGTGCCGGGAAAGACAAGAAAGTCGGTGTTTGGGACGTTCAGAAAAACCAATGGGTAAAAGGCTTTGGAGGACATAAAGACCTCATATCCGTGTGTGGATCCTTGCCTTTCCTTTGGTATTATCACTAATATCGAATCGTTCTTTGCGACTAGAGCCTCGCCTTCCGTAAAGGCACCCTGCAACTATACTCCGCATCCTTTGACCGTACAGTCAAACTATTTGATCTCTCCGTTCTGGGATATGTCGAAACACTATTTGGTCACCAAGATACTATCGTCTCGATAGATGCTCTCCGTGGTGAGATAGCCGTCACAGCCGGTGCCCGAGATCGAACGCTACGATACTGGAAAATTCCAGAGGAAAGTCAACTTGTATTCCGTGGTGGTGGGAGGAGTGCGCTTCGCGAGCTGTTAGAGGGCGGCGCTTTTGAGGGGCATCAAAGTGACGAAGAGGGAGAAGGGAAGAAGGGGAAGGGTACAGAGAAGCAGAAAACGTTCGTGGAAGGCAGTATTGAGTGTGTCGCGATGGTCGATGAAACGAATTTTGTTAGCGGCGGCGACACAGGGTATGTTTCTGTTCCCTTGACGTGTTGACTAGGGGGGAAGTAACTGACACCTCCACGATAGTTCAATATGTCTATGGAACACTCAAAAAAAGAAACCAATATTCACACAGGCACTGTGTCATGGTTTACACGAAGTCGAGTCGTCCACCGAAGGCGTCGTCAAGACACCTCGATGGATAACGTCAATAGCATGTCTGCGATATTCTGACATATTTGCATCTGGTACATGAGTTCCAGTTTTTTGTTCCTCGATGGTCGTGTTTGACAATCCACTCGCTTAGGCTCATGGGACGGCGCCATACGAATATGGAAAATCGATTCAAAGCTCAAATCCTTCTCCCTTGTAGGGACAATTCCAGCCCCAGGCGTCGTCAATTCTCTCCAACTGTTACCTGCCCCTAAAGGTTTCTTGGATAGTGCCTCGTGGGCCGGCACACCCGATCCCGATCCCGTCGCGAAAACGGGGACCGCCATGCCTGCTCCCAATGGAAAGTCGTCGACAGTCAAGATAACGGGCATCGAGACGTTACTGTTGGTCGCTGGATTGGGTCAGGAGCATCGGTTAGGGAGGTGGTTGACTGTCAAGGGGCAAGGTGCAGTTAATTCGACGGTCGTGGTGGCGTTTCGACCGAGAGTATGACATGATTCATGATACGGATGTCGTGACTCGTTGAATGCAGTCTCCTCGAGCATCACTACCCTGCAACACACTAGTGAGCCCGGAGCAATGTCTTTTGAACACCAATCTGCGCTGGAATTTTCACTATGACAATCAATGGCTTTGCACGATTCTCTTTGAGCCATCATAGTAATACTACCACACTCGAGACTAGGCGATGCGTGTAGCACGCCAGCGAACATTGAGTAGTAGCGAACACTGAATAGCAGCAAATACTGCGGTGGGCAGTGGAATGCACGCCGCCAAAGGAGCGTGGTTCATGAACTTGATCGGGTCATTCGCGAAACATTGCAAATGGCTTTGTGGACTGCCAGAGTACTTTGTCGAGTTGGCCATAGTCTTCATAAAGCTAAAAAAAATCACGTTTTTGCGTAATTAGTACCAAGCGGTGCGACGACTGGTGCATAAGTACACCTGCCAGGTTTCTGTCCTCGGTCACCTCTCGCACCTTGGACACGAGTTCGTCTTGAATGTTGAAATCTAAAGCTGAGAACGCAAGGGGCCGCTGCAAAGCTATGGGCCATCGTATCTAAATCCCCGATACGCGCGTCAGAACAAAACCACACGGACCAAAACAAAAATGCATATGACATGACCAGCATATCGTCGAGAACGAGAACACATCGCCAAAGGAAGCGCGTCGTCGTCTCGTCGCCCAGACTTGCTCCGGACCTGTAACGGAGAAGCCACGCCAGGAATCGACTTACCGATCCTTCGTCATCGAGGTCAATCTTACGTCCTGAATCCTTCGAGACACAATAAATGCGAGCACAGAATTTGTCGGCACCGGTGTCACGAAATATTGGCCGGGCCCGTATCAGATCGAATGGTCTATCGGGTGGTGCAAATTTGGGATCGCATGAATGAGCGCACAGTATCGCAGGCGCGACGCGTGTGTTGGACCTTGCAGTAATTGTCAGAAAAATTATGTACTCCGTTTTGCCTTCAGTCAGAGTCTGGATTTCAGCAGCGACCACTGCAAAATGCAACGGGGAAGCTCACCCCTGTCCTCGTGACATGGACAAGACATTCTTGCACACCGCGATCACGTCACCTTCAAAGTTCAGACTAGGCGAGTTGGACTATATCTGCGGCGCTTCAGATGGGTTGGTCACCGGACTAGGTGAGTAGTGACGGTGACTCGAGAAATTGTCACGGGGATAGAAAAGGACGACTCGCGTTCAAGGCGACTCCACCAGAGCTCCCGACTCAGACTTGGACCGACCGCATATACTGGCACAGACTGCAGACATCCCGTCGGTCTCACAGCCAGATATGCCGGTCGCAAAACTGTCGAAAGCTTTCGACTGGATAAGGTAAGTAGTTGGGATAACGCAATTAATTTTTTCCCAGGTTCTCTAGACTTCCACATTCGTCCCCACGCCCGGGACGCCGCACACCACGAGCGCTCCGAGGCCACAACAAGTACTGAGTAGAGCCTTGCCTGATTGCGAAGATCGACTGCGTACCCAGCTCAGACCATTTCACGTACTCATGCTAGACTCCGCACAGAAAATTCTGATCGGCATCGCGTCGGTTTCACAACGAGTCGTCAACACACTCGTCAAGTACGATGGTCGCAAAACGGTTGAAAGCTTTCGGCTAGACAAGATAGTCGTCGGCTCTGGCGCCATCCTGGTAACGCTCAACAAAGCTTTGCTTCTGAAGGAGCGTATGGTCGACGATCGGCTTGCGGACTGGTTAGACAGCGAAGAACCCCAAATATGTTTGGATACCTTGAATCAGATGGACGTGTTACTCGATGCGAATCTCAACAACGGCATAAGGAACTTTTTCCAAACTTCGCGCGCACGCTCCGCACCTGCAAAAGGCAAGAGTAGTGAAGCGATCAGGCTGTTCCAGAAGCGCGAAGATTGCTTTCATTTCTTGCTCACGACAGACATCTGGTGAGTGTCTCGAAGAGCTTGCAATGGATGGATGCTTCAACATTCCTCCAGGAACTGCGAGAGTGGTACTCAACGGCAAGCGCGGGCAGAATCTCAGCCCAGTGTGCTACGCACGGACGAGGCACTCGATAGACGAACTCTCGCGCAAATCACGCAGCGCGTACAACAGGTGGGACCATCCAGGAAGCAGGCAGTTGATCGTGAGTAACCCTTTATAACGAATTTCTGAGGAACATACATATATTCTACAGCGGGGAAGCTCAACGGTATTCTGGGATGGCTCAATGCGTGTAAATGTAGGGACATGCATGAACGTACGACCCTCCTGCGGCAGCCCGACACATGCACCTGGTTGCCCAACACGAGGGCGTATCAGACATGGAGGAATGCGGAGAATTCATTTCTGTGGCTGAATGGGAAAGGTAGAGGGTTCAAATTTTTTTTTTTTGGTTTTTTGTCGCTAACATGAAAGTGTCCTCAGCCGGAGCCGGGAAATCCGTCCTAGCGTACGTGTGCGTCTCCTTCCCCACACTGATATTAACCTGGGTGGCAGTGCTTCCGTGATCGAGGGCTTGGAGAGTACACTTCAAGATGGCGAAGCTTTGGTGTTCTTCTATTGCGATTTCCGGAACGAGCGGTCCACGAGTGCCTCAGAAGTGATGCGTTCCATTCTCTCCCAATTTCTCCAGCAACTCGATCGTCACACGGTTGATCCTGGAGACCTGGTTGATGAATTAATCAAACAGAAGGATGAAGGCGCTTCAACCATTAGTTATGCTATCCGTCTCGCTCGCCACATATCTCATGCTGCGAGGAAATTCATCCAACAACCATTTGTCGTCATCGACGCGTTAGACGAGTGCAAAGACGTCGAAGAGCTTCTCGATGCTCTCACGGAGTTGAACAAAGGTGGCGTCCGATTATTTGTAACCAGCCGGCCGCTGCAGGTCATCAAGGATAGCTTCTCGGGGCTTCTATCGATCTCCATGGATGCGATGAAGTACGCGGTATCGACAGATATAAAATTACATGTCACGAGAGAGTTGGACTCTCACCGAAGGCTGAGAATCGTGGACGCTACCTTGAAGAAGGAAATCGATTCCGTACTGTGCAAGAAAGCTGATGGAATGTGAATTTTACTGCAATGCATAATCCCGTGGCGGACTCATAATGACTGCCCTCTAGGTTTCGATGGGTACAATGCCAACTTACCACCCTCAAGCGATGCGTAACCACCGTACGGATCCGGGAAGCACTCAACAACCTTCCGGGCGACCTCAACGCGACATATGAGAGAATTCTGCTTGGGATCAACAAATATGAAGAGGGGGAGGTCGTCCGACGTGCTTTGGAGTGGTTGGTAGCTGCCTTGCGACCGTTGCAATTGTCTCAAATCATGGAAAGCCTCTCAATTGACCTTGGCCGTCGCATACTGGACTTCGAATCTAGACCCGTCCACGGACCCGCTTTGTTGGATGCGTTAGGGAGTTTGGTAACATACGATGAATTGACAGACGTTGTCATCCTGTCTCACTTTAGTGTGAAGGTATGTATGTTCGGCACCCATCGACCGTCTGTGATCCCACGTGGCTGAGTTGCTATTTGGGTAGGAGTACTTGGTAGGAGAGTTCACTCGCACCAAGTATCCGGCATATCATATAAACGAACAAGCTGCTCACACACAGCTGGCTCTACTTTGCATGTGCTACATCACTGCCTACATCAAATGCGGTCAGCGATCGAGCATGTATGAAGGATTGCCTCGTGATTTGTACAGAACAACGATACAACGTGATGACTCGGACGTTATCCCATCACATGCCACAGGGCGTGTCAGATCTTCATTACCTCCACCCGACTCTCACCCGCTCCTTGAATACGTCCAACTATGTGGTTTCGACCACCTTGAGCATACTAATCTAGGAAGTAGGGTGGTCCTACGCGCTATTAAGACCTTGCAGTCGGATGTACAACAGTACCCTTCAGACTGGGAACGATTGTGCGAGAGAACCCACTCCTTCCCCCTATGGCCGACTCCTAAACATGACTTGGCGCTGTACATTCTAGTCACTTTTGCACCGGAGCCACTCCTACGTTCATACATTGGCCGCTCGAAGCTGAAGCTCAAGGATGGCACAAACCCACTCATATATGCCGCACACTTCTACAAGATTGAACACGCTAGGACCTTACTGTCAAGTGGTGTCAGCCTGAATCGTACAGGTTGGAGCGTCAGTCCTGATCCCTACCAGGTTTTGCCACTCAAGGTCGCTGTCGAATGTGCGAATCATCTTGTGGTCGAGCTGTTTTTGATGGAGGGGAGTCCTGTGCCTCATGAACTATTTGTAACTGCACTGGCGAAGCAGAACCGCGGATTTTCCGCCCCCATTGCCGCGAGACTACTGCAGACGGATCAATTTGTAGAATGGGCAACTGGCATTCGAGATGAAGGACTACTTCTTCGCACCCTAGACCCCACGCGATATCTTCAATTCCCTCCACACAGCGCTTCTGATCAAGATATCGACGTAATTCAACGGAGACTCATTCAAATCGGCTACGACCCATTTTCTCGCTTCGATCAGACATCCCTCCGCCATGCTGCGTCTGCAGGGCATCTTTCCGCTGTCAAACGTATGCTTGCGTCAAATATACCAATACCTCCAGACATTATTCTTGATGCATCGCGTAGCAGGAGCTCGAACTCATCAATGATACGTCTCTTTCTCGGCAGGGGGTGTGATGTAGACGTTGTTTCCCCTACTGGGGATACCACACTCCATTGCGTCGTCCGGGACTCAGATTCCGAGAGTGCAGAAGATGATTGCCTGGAGAGTGTTCAGGTCCTCGTGGATGCTGGGTGCAATCCCTCCACCTGCAATCTAGTGGGTGATACACCCCTCCACCTTGCGGCTAGCCTTGGATACGTCTCTGTTATCAAGTATTTGCTCGCGCAACATGCACCATTGCCACCCGATATTTTACTCTTAAAACCCCTGCCACCACATCAGGTCTCCCTCCATTCGACGATCCGGTTTCTGATACGCGAAGGTGCTAATGTGCACGTTATTTCAGCCAATGGAAACACTCCACTCCATCTCCTGCTGGCCAATCCCGCGATACTCTGGGACGAGTGCCTGGAGTGTGCGAAAATACTCATTGACGCTGGGTGCAATCCCTCTTTACCCAACGCCCTCGGCGAAACACCTTTTGACGTTGCAGCAAACAACGGACATCTTCCTGTCGTGGAGTATCTCTTCTCTCTGAACTGTCCATTGTCACCCAGTATTCTCCTGTCCGCGTCCGGCTGCGGATTCTGGAGTGCAACTCCGATAATCAAATTCCTTATCAACAAGGGGGCCAATATCCATGTCACTTGCCCCAATGGGGACACCGTACTTCATCTTTCCACGAGGGCCAACTGGGAGGTAGGCTGCTTGCAACGAATCAAAATCTTCGTCAGCGCAGGATGCGACGCTCGCGCGTGCAATATAGCTGGAGAAACGCCATTTCATATTGCAGCAAGGCAACGACACATCTCGGTCATGGAGTATCTGATCTCAGTCGGTACATCGCTCCCTCCAGATGTTATGCTCGCTGTATTCGAACACGACTCAAATGATCTGTTTAACCCACGGAGCTGCTGCCTAGCGATCCGATTTCTACTGGAAAAGGGAAGTGACATCCACGCTGCCACCGAAAGCGGGGATAGTTTGCTACATCTGGCTGCAACGCTTTATCGGGAGCATGATGCCTTGGAGGTGGTTAAATGTCTGGTTCGTACTGGGTGTAGCCCTCGTGTACTCAATTCAGCGCATGAAACACCCCTTCATACTGCCGCGGCATATGGATGTATCTCCGTCATCAAATATTACCTTTCGCTTGGCATACCACTCCCTCCTGATATACTACTCGCTGCACCAAGAGGATACACCGAGAAAGAAACCTTGATTCGTTTTCTTATCGACAATGGCGCCGACCCTCATGTTGTCACGACAAACGGGGATACTCCGCTACATCTGATCGTTACCGATGGCGATGAAGCTGATCGTCTGGAAAGTGTCAAACTCCTTATTGATGCTGGATGCGATCCTCGTGCTCAGAACGCCGCTGGGGAGACGGTACTGCATGTTGCGGCAACGCACGGATTCATTTCTGTCTTGGAACACCTCCTCTCACAGAATTTGACACTACCCAATGATATCTTTCTTGCCTCAATACAGACAATTCGCTTCCTTATCAAGAAGGGGATTGATCTCCGCAGTGTTGCAACTAATTATGGGGACGCGAGCGAGGTTATTCTCTACTCCTACGATGATGAAGATTGCTTGGAGTGCGTTAGGATCCTCATCAGATTGGGCTGGGATTTCTCGTCGAGAGATTTGGCTGGCGATACGGCTATCCACATTGTGGCAAGATTAGAATTCATTTCCACTCTCAGGTATCTGCTTTCACAAAACGTTCCGCTCCCCGCCGATGTCCTGCTGGCTGCCGTGCCAAGCGACGAACTGTCATGCACACACAGCACAGTATCGCTGATTCATTTTTTGATTCAAGAGGGAGCGAACGTAAACGTTACCGCATCAAATGGAGATACCCCTTTGCATCTCGCCTTAAGGTCCGAAATCATTCTTCCTGATGAAGACGCTCCTCTCGATCCTCGCAATGACTTGTGCAAGCTCCTCCAGATTCTTCTCGACTACGGTTCTGACCCTTATGCAAGAAATGCGGACGGACAGACACCCTTCGACCTTGCGGAAGCGAAGGGACATTTTTTCAAGGAGAATTTTTTACGGTTGGTTCGGAACTCTCGTGCGCAATGATGTCTGCATTCCTAGCCGAAATTGTATTTTTTTGAACATACGGAAAGTGTGCTACGAGATACCTTTGCAGAATGATTCTTGAATGTATTCGAAAAATGTGCAAAGGAATGTTTGTCTTCTGAATCTGATCCCGAAGCATTTAGTTTGGGCTCGCGGCGACTGCCAGGATTTGAATTATACTGAACGAAAATATTTTCCCCGAGGAATTCTCTTGAGCAGCTGTTAGGGGCGCTGCCAAATCAGGCTACTCTAGTAAACAAGATCAATCATCTTGCATTGTGCAAAGACAGGTCACTGGAAGGCCAGTGGGCCGGAGCGAATAAGATTATTAGCTTCAGCGAGTCTGACTTGTAGCACCTCCATTTCCTGCCGCGATATGGGCTCACAGGCAGGGCCATCCAATGCGCCGAGTAGGCGCAAGCCTAAGAAACAGGCAAAACCCATTCACGCAACCCGGGTCAAGAAAATCAATGACAGAGAACAGCTAGAGGCATTGGATAGACTCGCTATGGAATTCGTGAGTAAAGCACCTGGACTCAGCTCATAGACTCAAACTTTCTTTCAGGAGCCTCCGGCGGACCTGAAAGCGTTTGCCGATCTTCCAATATCCCATCTCACCAAGCGCGGTATGTCAGGCTCTTTGTTTGGGATGAACCCCTGCCTAACACAAGCCTAGGTCTTAAAAAATGCTTCTTTGTCGATATGACGGACATACAGGCCTCCAGCATACCAGTATCGTTAAAGGGAAAAGATGTCCTAGGCGCCGCCCGGACAGGAAGTGGGAAGACCCTTGCATTCTTGATTCCTACACTCGAGATACTCTATCGTCGAAAATGGGGACCCCAAGATGGACTTGGGGCTTTGATCGTATCACCAACGCGAGAATTGGTGCGTGTCTGAAACTAGAGCTGAATGGGGTTGTGACGCGGGGCAAGGCTGTCCAAATATTCGACGTATTGCGTTCCATAGGCTGCTATCATGGCTTTTCTGCAGGACTCGTGATCGGTGGGAAGAATATCAAAGACGAACGCGAACGCCTGTCTCGAATGAATATTCTCGTCGCAACGCCTGGTCGACTTTTGCAGCACATGGACCAGACGTTCGGCTTTGAGTCCGATAGTTTGCAGGTTCTTGGTAGGTGATCTGGACTCTTTTGTGGATGCGAGTACATACCTTTGCATTAGTTCTCGACGAGGCGGATCGCATCCTCGATATGGGCTTCGCCAAAACACTCTCTGCGCTTCTCTCACACCTCCCGAAATCCCGTCAAACACTGCTCTTCTCAGCAACGCAAACGCAATCCGTAGCGCAGCTGGCCCGTCTTAGTCTCAATGACCCAGTACACATCGATATACAAGAAGTTGGAAGCTCGACAGCGACGCCCGCGAACCTCTCGCAACACTACAGCGTATGCACGCTCGAGCGAAAGCTAGACATTCTCTGGTCGTTCATCAAGACACACCTTCACTCCAAAATCCTCGTTTTCCTCTCGAGCGGGAAACAGGTCCGTTTCGTCTTTGAGGCGTTCTGTAAGATGCAGCCCGGGATACCGTTACTTCATTTACACGGAAAACAGAAACAGACCGCGAGGTTGACGATGTACAGTCGTTTCACATCCTTGCAGCATGCAGTATTGTTTGCGACTGACATCGCAGCACGTGGCTTGGACTTTCCGTCTGTGGACTGGGTCGTTCAGGTAGATGCGCCGGAGGATGCTGAGACATATATTCACCGCGTGGGTCGGACGGCGCGATATGATAGTTCTGGGAAAGGACTCTTATTCCTCCTTCCTAGCGAAGAGGAAGGCATGCTCTCCGCGCTCGGGAAGAAAGGAGTAAAGATCGAAAATATTAAAATCCGTGCAAGTAAGACTCAGAGCATCCAACTCCAACTCCAAAACCTCGCATTCCAGGACCCTGAGATCAAGTATCTCGGGCAGCGCGTGAGTCTCGTGTTCTTGCGCGCATGTGGTTCCATCCCGGGACTGATGAGTCCTCTTTTTGTCCTGCTCGACTAGGCATTCGTGTCCTACGTCCGATCTGTGTATCTTCACAAGGACAAGTCGATATTCAAGCTCGACGAGCTTCCCGTCGACAAGTTTGCGGAATCGCTTGGATTGCCCGGTGCGCCAAAGATCAAGTTTTTAAGTAGGGAGCAAGCGAAGAAGCAAAAGAATGCGTCTCTGGCGGTGGCTTCCCTTCAGGCACAGATCGAATCTGAAAAGGCCGGCGCGTCTGAAGATGAAGGCGTGGAGGGCTCGACGAGTTCAGAAAGTGCTGAAGAATCGGAGGACGATCACCGAGAGTCGCCGAAACCAAATCTGACAACGACATCAGTGGAGGGATCTAAATCTGCCAAAGTTTGTCTCTTTCTTCATCCCATTGTCATTTGTTCAACCAGAACTATAGAACTCGGTGCGAACAAAGTACGATCGAATGTTCGAGCGCAAAAACCAAAATATCCTGTCCGAGCATTACTCCAAACTTATCGATCACGGAGACGCAGGGGACGAAGAGGACTTCATTACGCTCAAACGCGCTGACCACGATCTCGACCTCCCTGCCCCGACCGAGCCCGATCCCGAAGTCGAAAACCTGTCGAAACGAAAGCTCAAGCTGTCGCGAACGAAACGGACGATCACCAAATACGGTCAATTGGGGCACAAGCTCGTTTTTGACGACGAAGGAAACCCACACGAGATGTACGAGATGGTCAGCCCGGAAGAGTTTTACAAGCATGGAGCGGAGGCTGTCAAGGAGGCCGGCCGAACATTCGCTGAAGGAGAGAAAGGGAAGTTGAAGGGTGCGGACGTCATCGACAAGCAGAAAGCAAAAGAAAAGAAGAAGGAGAAAAAAAGGAAACGTAAAGAGCGCGAACGTGGAGTAAGTGAAAGCGCCATTGTTCAATGTGTCATGTACTTAAACCCCCTCTCTTTTCGTCACATGAAGATGCATCGCGAGGGGGATGAAGTCCGCGCCACCATTGGGTCACCGGACGATCGAAACGATGGCTATGTTACCCCCGACTTTGACCTGCCTTCGGAGGACGAGCATGAGGATGATGTTGTCCTCCCTCCGCCCAAACGAACCAAGTCATCCTCCATGTTGAAAGCGGGGCGTGTTGCGCGGCCTCGCGACATCGAAGACGAAGAGGAGATGGCATTACGGTTATTGCGGAAGAAGTGAGCCTTCCTGTGAGCTGGTCTGCCACCGGATGTTATTCCATACAGTGTACCTCCTGATATCTTTAATGATGCGTGAATGCTTCGAGCATGCGTATTCTTTGGCGGCGTGCTACGGCGAACTGAGTGGATGACCGATCGAATGGATTTAGCCCTGGGCCGACTTGCTCCCGACCGTATCAGGGGAATCATCTGTTTCACCTCGACTCTAGGTTTTTACATACATGCAGAATCGGAGTGAGCAAATTCTGCCAGTGCTCTCGTTGGCACGCCCTGCTGTCGCACTGTCCTGTCATTGCTGTAAATTTGAATTTGCTGTTGCTGCTCGGAGGTACAGCGGCTCGTTGTACTGCGCTCCTGTGGGCCCCCTTCCTGTAACAAACTCCTTAATACCAAAGTGCTTAAAAGCTACCTGCCCACCCATCTCCGTTCGCCAACTTATTCTCATTTATTAAATCGGCTATGAGCCTTTGCCGCCTTCAAGGTCCTGTCGTGGTTATGAGCTCGAGGGTATTGGCCAGAAGGGCTGTGGTGCGAGTTCGATTTGCTTCGAGCGCTACATTGGAGGTACGAGCCACAATAGGGCCAAGTGGTTTTGATCTCTTGTTTATTTTCTTCTTCAGCATCGTTCTGCTCCCAGCACTCGATACCTCAAGGTCACTCATGACCTGACCACTGCCCCAAAAGCCTCTGTTACCTCTAGCACCCTCGCCCTCGGGGAGCAATACATTCTTGGCGTTTACGCACGACCGCCGTTCGTGCTCTCACATGGTCGTGGAAGCTGGGTATGGGATACCGAGAACCGAAAGTTCCTCGATTTTAGTGCAGGGATTGCGGTGAACGCGCTAGGTCATGCTGACCCTGGCGTCGCAGAGGTGAGCAAGAGTCAATCTCGGAAGAGAGGTCTCCAACTTTTTTTTTTCTAAATTACTCGGGTCAGGTCTTGCAACAACAAGCGTCGACGTTGCTTCATGCTTCAAACGTGTATCACAATAAATGGGCACCGAAGCTTGCGGAGCTGATCGTGACCCTCACTCAACAACAAGGTGGCCTCGGTTTCCCTACAGGGTCACCCCCTTCAAAGACGGGTGCCAAAGTCTTCTTTGCGAACTCTGGCACCGAAGCCAACGAAGGCGCATTGAAGATTGCACGCAAGGTTGGCAAGGACCGTTGGGCTGCTGCTACGGGTGGCAAAGCGGATGACCCTTCCTGCACTAAAACACGCATCGTGTGTTTCCAAAACTCATTCCACGGTCGCAGTATGGGCGCGTTGAGCGTCACGTCGACCGAAAAATACCAAGCGCCGTTCCGGCCATTGATACCGGGTGTCGATGTCGGGATGTTGAATGACCACCAGAGCATCTCGCAGTTGATCAGTGATGACACTTGCGTGGTCATCGTTGAGCCCGTGCAAGGCGAGGGAGGTATTACTGCCGCGGACGAAGCTTGGTTGAGAGCACTACGCAAACGATGCGACGAAACCGGGGCTGTGTTGATCTACGACGAAATACAGGTAGGTTGAATTGTCGGATACATGAATGTTTCTGATGCCCTTTATAGTGTGGCATATTTAGGACTGGATCACTTTGGGCGCACTCTTCTCTTCCGGCCGACTGCCACCCCGATATTATCACAATGGCAAAGCCCTTGGCAAACGGGTATCCCATCGGTGCTGTCTTGCTGCGCGACTCGATTGCCTCCACGATGACAGCAGGTGAGGTGCAGAATATTTAGTGTCTGCAAAGCTAACGTACCTACTCCGACAGGTACCCACGGAACAACATTTGGAGGGTCTCCCTTGGCCTGTGCTGTTGGCCACCACGTCTTGAGCCGGCTGAGTTCCCCGGCGTCTGTGGGTCACGTAAAGGAAATTAGCGCCTATCTAGATAGCCGGCTGGAATGCTTGGCTCAGTGGTTCCCGGACCTTATCCAGCATAAGATCCGAGGTCGTGGACTCCTCCGTGGCCTCGGGTTCAAAAACGAGGCACACCCTGGTCAGGTCGTGCAGTTGGCTCGGGAGCGTGGTGTCCTTGTCTTGACAGCTGGAAAAGACGCGGTTCGTCTGGTTCCTTCTCTGAATGTCGGGAAAGACGAGGTAGACGTGGCTATCGATGTGCTGGAAGGATGTTTGACAGTTCTGCGAGGATAGAAGTAGTTACTCATTGTACATGACAAACCGTGGAAATGTAACCCTCCCAAGAGGGGTTATTTTTAGTGCGGCATGGCAGAGGAGAACATTCTTGTGTGATTCTGGCACGTTGCTGTCAGATGGTTTAAATGACTCGCAGTGCAGCTGTTTCACCTTTACAGCACCCAGACACAGTGGAATTACAGGATTTGGCTCCCAACAACAACAGCGGAGACCAAGACATGCCTGTAGTCCGAATCCGAAGCCAGGAAGATATCCTGGAAGACACATCGCCCGACAAGCCACAAGGTAAGGCTCCGGTCTCGCCGAATCGTGGGTGTTGATCCTATCCAAGGCCATCCCCGTCGAGTCTCATCACCGCCAATCGTGCGTGAACGTACGAGGACTCCATTTGTTGCATCTTCCTTTCTTTATCGTCGACTCCGTGCTCATTGACAACGTTACAGGCTGGAAGAAGAAGCTCCTGAAGCTTGGGATCTCCTTTTTTCTCTTCGGGCTTATCAACAATGGTAAGTATCATGAGTGTCTGGCACTTGCAGCTTGTGTAGGGGCTGAAGTAATTGACTCCAGTTTTATACGTGATCATTCTCTCCGCTGCACTTGACTTGGTGCCCCCATCCACTCCTAAGGGAATTATCGCTTTTTGCAACATATTTCCAGCTCTGGTCGCGAAGCTTGGGTGGCCGTATTTTCTCAAAGGCAAAATACGGTATACCCGGCGTATCGTGGGATGTGCATTGTTGAGTTTCATTGGGATGCTGGTGAGTGTCGTTTATGGAATGGGCGGTAATGTCACTCACTGCCCTCAGGTCGTTGCCCTGTATGAGAGTTTATCTGCGAGGCTGCTTGGCATTTCTCTCGCCTCTTTCTCTTCCGGTAATTCCGATCTTCCTGTTCATCCTCAGAATGCAACCTCACTTATGGTAGGTTTGGGCGAACTGACGTTCTTGCAACTGTCGACTACATACAATCTTTCTTTGGGAGGACACAGTGTTGGGTTAGCATATTCACTCAGATCTAGGAACTTTTGATTCGAGTGGACCTGCAGTTACTTTGCCTCCGGAACCGGCGCTGCTGGGCTTGTCGGAGCCTTCCTGTGGTGGGAAGTTAGAGGACTTGGTGTTCGTTTAGGAGTGGGCGTCTCCGCAGTAGGCAGACTTTTTTCTGCACCTTAATCATCGCAATCTTACTCCAATTTCTTCTTCGTCAGATACTGCCCTTTGTGTTGCCATTGGCATACTTCCTCTTGCTCCCACGTCCGGCTGCATTTATGGACTCGCCCCCTCCTGGTTCTTACGCTCCTTTGCCCGAAGAGGACCCGGATATCTCTGCAGTGGAGATTGCTGAGGGGGATACCCTTCTCGGCCAGCCACCCAAAGTACCGGTATTTTTAACTGCCAGAGATAAGTGGCGCTTAGTGAAGCCGATGGTATTCAAGTACATGCTTCCGCTTTGTAAGCGTTCTCTCTACTGTGTGGAATAACAAAGACCTGATTATCCCTCGTACAGTCTTGGTGTATACTGTGAGTACATATCTTGACGCTATCAGCGTTCGTATAGTTGATTGTCACTTGTAGTTTGAGTATACGATCAATCAGGTAAGTCCCTTTGAACCCCCTCTCCGCCCGCTAAGCATTTTCACCCCAGGGCGTGGCACCAACTCTGCTGTATCCAGTCCCAACACCAGAACGCGATGGCTTCCTGAGCAAGATCATCCACTCCATTAGAGACTACTACCCACTATGGCAGGTACGGACCCATATCGAGTTTATTCATGCGAGCCTGCGTCTCATCCGCAATATGTTATTTGTATTTCCCCATTCGCAGCTCGTGTATCAATCCACGGTCTTTGTTTCACGGTCATCGATCTCGCTTGGCATCCCACCCCTTCCGGAGAAGCTTCTCTCTCTTCCGGCGGTTGCCCAGTTCCTGATCCTCGTGACCTTGGTGTACGAATCGGCTGTCGGGATCTTTTCAGATGATCCCGCGAGCAGCATCATCTTCGTCTTTCTCCTCATCAGTATCGAGGGTATATGCGGTGGACTCGCATAGTAAGTATCTCCGCTCCTGCAGGGGGCGAACGAATGCACAGGCTGACGCTCGGGTCTTGCAGTGTCAACGTGTTCTACCGGATCAACCAGGAACGACCTGATCCGTCTACGGTGATCGACATGGAACGATCGAGGCAAGAACTCGAGTTCAAGATCGGCTCGTTGGGTTTCTCGGACTCGTCTGGTATTCTGCTCGCAGCGCTGCTCGCCGTACCGACCGAGGTACAGCTCTGCAGGATACAAGTGGCGAGAATGAAGATGCTTTGCAAGGGGCTGTAGCACGAACGATCTCTGACCATCCATTTTTGACGCCTTTTCAGAGCTTGAATGTTTTCGGGTTCTACACCCGGACTTCGCACGGTACTTTTAAGAGCGTCTACCTTCCGCGTAGGAGATGGATTGGTGGTGACGATAAACTTATCATAGAGGGTACGAAACATATGACCATATCATTAATATAACATTCTGCATATACATGGGATCCCTGGATATCAAATGTGCGCACGATAATCAACAGATAACTAAGAAAGCGGTAGGTATGCACAAGAATAAGACAACAAAGTGGACGTAGACGGTGAAACACGTTACTGAAGTCGGGGATACAGTACAGAGTGCTTGACGGGTATCAGGGAGTGGGCCTGGGTGAACCAACGTACACGCCAAACGACTGCCACGTCTCCTGGAGGTGCTGTTGTTGAAGAGGTTCCTCAGCGAAGCTTTCGTGCGCTCCGGTATGACCGTAGTTATCGTACTGCGAATATTGTGCCAGCGTGTAGGAAGGTGACATGGGATCCGGATGAATTCGACGAAAGTCGCCCCAATGGCGTAGTTGCGCAGACGGATCCTGGTAGTGGGACATGGGAGACGTGTACTGCGACAACGACGACGGCGCGGTGGCGAACGTATATGGATCGGTGTGGTAATGGTGTTGTTGAGTCTGGTAGTACTTTTGTTGTCCTTGGTCTGGCGACCGATGTTGATACGTAGGCTGTCCGTACGGGTCGTAGCGAGGGTCGGGAGAGTGGTATTGATATCCTTGAGATGGACTCTGGGAAGACGCAGATTGGGGGACGTCGGATTGGTAATGGTGATATGGGTGCGTTTGCTGAAGGTGCGATGGGACCTGCGGTGACACACTGGGATACTGCACACCTTCCTGGTTCGACCCATAGGTCGACCCAGCTGACGAGATGTCAGTGTACGGTGCGTTTGATTGGAAATCAGAAGAAGGTATAGTGAGAGGGTAAAGCTGATGCCGTTCGGTTTGTTGCACCTGCTGTTGTTGCCGACTAGGCACGTCTGCTCGAAACTCTTCCAAAGACGCCATGTGTGCATCTGCGTTGGTGTAGTACTCATCCCGCTGGGCGTTCGTCAGCTGTGTATTGAGGTCGCCCTCAAAGTTGGTCCACTGATCACGAAGCGTCGGGTGCAAGTTTGTAAAGCTAGGCATGGCTGGGTTATTTGAAGTGACAGGCACCGATTGTTGACTCGGATCCCCTGTGACGCCGGGAGGATTGCGCACGGCAGAGTCCGAACCGTGAACCGAAGATACAACCGGGGAAGAAGGTGCTTTGGTGGCCACTGTGTTGATGTGACCACTAAAAATAGACAACTCGTCTTTCGGTTTCGGCTCCGTTGATGGTGAGAAGATGTCCCTGTTCCGGACGACAGCAGGTTTCGCTGTGTTATATGCCTGCTCGGCTTTTTGGAGAAGTCGTTGAAGAATGGGCTGAGCGCGAGTGTCATCAACGAACGCAGATGAGCACCACGGTTGAGCGTACCAAAAATTTCACCGCACGACCGCCGTATGTCGATGCCTCACTAAAGAGATCGACCGCCTGTAGATATTTAGTTGGTCTAAATACACCAGATTGTCTCGTAACTCACCTTGCGCAATTCGGTCATAGCAGCACCGGTGGTCTTAGATCGCGTCCCAGCACCTGACGCGTGTGTCACGATGGAAGACAACATCACCTAACAGCAACAGGGTAGTATGTCAATGACCAACGTTCTTGCTCAAGTGGAAATCACCAACCGAGCTTGAAAAGGCATGCGTCCACAACACCCAGAAACGCGCTATTTGCGCCGGGAAAAGGTCGAATTGAACTCGCAAATTGCTGAGTATTTCGCAAGCACTATGGTAGCCAGCCAAAAAGGACGGCGCATATTGGCTCTGCATCGGATTGGTAGGGTTGTTCGATACGGCCTCCGCAAAAAAGCATCGATGAATGTATACAAGAACTGAATTGTTATCAGTCAGTGTCAGGTATCAGGAATTTGTAAGAGGACAAGTGCTCACTGAAGTTCCTATAGTTCAACGGCATGTAGTATCTCATTGCTTCTGCGAGTCCAGCACCCTCAACAGGAGCTCGTTGAGCATACTTTGGCAGCTCCATATCTCGCACCTTGCGATCAAGCTCAATAATCGTGGAGTATTTAGGTACTTTTGCGATTTGTGTGTTCTGGATGACAGCAGAAACACATTCGTATCCAAATCGTGCTTTCCATGCAGGGACTAATGTAATCAACCACTCAATGCAAGGTTTCAAATACAAAAGCACAATCACGCACAGCTGGGAAGGACAGAACCGTCGTCATCGATTGTGGTGTCCGGGTCATTGGGAAACTCGCAGTCGACGAACGGTAGATAAAACGTGGCTAAACGGCCAGTTGCAAGGCTCTGCGGAAAGACTCGATGAAATGCGGACGAGAACGTAAAGTCAAGGAAACATACTTGCCACCCATCCGTGATAAACAGCTCCCAAAATAGAGCGCGGCGCTTCTGAACTTCTGAACTTGACAACCGCCAACGAGCACAATCGCGGTCTATCCCATTATGAGCTCAGGCACAATTCGTGAACGGATAACCCACGGAGTCCAATCTACACGTTTGTAAACCTGGCATGAGTAAAGCGTTTAACCAAGGCGGAATCACTCACGCTCTGTGCTAGCTTTGTTGCAAGCCCAAATATACCCCAAGTGCATTCAATGCTATTTTCGCCACTAACCAGTCCCTGATAGATGGCTAGCAGCGCCAGGGTCTGGATGGTCGTTACCGATGGTGGTCTATCCAGTACTGGTTCCAGGTTCAACGCTGCGCGCGTCAAATAGCAGTACATATTAGCTTCCTCGTTATCAGGCGCAGGGGGTAGCGAGTTATCGGTGAGAGCGCCAAAGCAAAAGATGACGAAAAGTAATGCTAGCTCATGGGAAGTCTTTCCTTGCGGTTGCGTCGATTCGCCAGAGGAACTCGGCTGAGTCAAGGGCGCGACAGAGCCCGGGAGAAGGAGGTCAGAAGCTTCGCTATACCATAGAGGGAGGCACTCTTCCAAAAGCTGTTTCTTGGTGACTGCACCGAAAAACCAGGGTGCCTGGGACAGATACAGCTCGCATAACTGACGTGCCCGCTGCCACGGCGGTAAATGATTTTGGATGAGATAATTTAGGTCAACGGCGTCAGTGAAAACAGGGGCAAGAGGAAATGTCTTGGATAAATGCTTGATAGGGCCAGGAAGGTCACTTAGAGTCGGATCCTTACTCGAGAGTGGAGTTGACATGCTTGCAGGCTCTCTTGATTCTCCCTGGCAAACAGAATAAATGAGTACGATGACGGAACTGATATTCATTAACTTACAATCAGCAGGCTCTTGATAACGACGCTTCAACAACCAATGCAATAAAATGCATAAATATCACTCACTTCTGAGCCAGCAGAACGACCATAGAAGGTCGCAGCACCGTCGTCTCGTAGGGCTAGTGTTCCAAAAGCCTCTATGTATTGGGATTCGTCATCAGCACGCTCGGTGGTGTTTCGAACCTTATCCTCGTCGACAGCGACGTGTAGGTCAATGATTGACTTGACATCAAGAAGATCTCGACGCAACAAATGGTGGGGTTCGCGTGGTGCTACGCTTAACTGCAAGACAGCAACTGCATCCTCGAGCTGTCGGATGCGATCACTCATGAGTAAAATTTTCTCGTGCAACTTCTCCGTATCGGCGAGCACGAAACTGGTGAGAAATGGTGTGTTAAAAGGCCACTTGGGTTCTTGGACACAGAGCATACCGAGTGCCCTGGCCAGTTGTCAATTTGCCTAAGTAGACGTCTAAGAATGCAGTTCGGGTGCGGTCTCTGTACGCATACCGTTGGGACATATTGCCGAGCATCCACGACGTTTGCATGACGAACAGGGGACCGTCTTATCACACTTTAATTTTAGTCTGAAGGGTGATGTCGGTGACTCTTCAACAACACGGTAAACAGTGAAAACAGACCGTCGGCATTCCGCGCAAGACATTACACCCCGATTCCGCTTCTGCTCCTTGTCGATCGCCTTCTGGGCCTCCTTACTCTCCTGGCGAGCATTTGCCTTGCGTGCTTGTGACATTCCAAATAGATTTATGGAGAACTGACAGTCGGAATGACCGAGGGCAAAAGGGGAAGGACAAGGAGTCCAAGAATGCCTTTCTGAAGTGGGATATAGTAATAATTCAGGAGCAACTTACGCGCTGTTAGGTAAACCGTCACAAGTAATTTTCTTGCGAACATAAAATTAAAGAATCTGAGCATAACCCTCCGTATGATCAGACTGCTGCTAGACATGTAGCTTCCGCTGGCAGCCGACCTGACTCGATATGTCCTGCAGTGACTAGCAGGTTGCTCATTCACCGGTCCTTTAAATTTGTAAGCCTGCCCAATTTCGTCGCCGCAGCATCACCTCTCAATCCGCGATCATATCTCCATAATTATCGGAACGCGTTGTTGCTTGACGGCATGATCTCATGTCAGCGCAAGACATTCAGGATCTTGTACAGTACACAACCTCACACGTTCTACTGGCTTGCGATTGGACCATGGAGAGATCGACATGGATGGATAACATCTATTGATGAGATCAAGATCAAGATAAAGTTCTAGGTGCGATCCCAGACTCCGCAAATGGGAGGACTGAATCGTAAAGTGTGGCATAGGGTATAAGCTATCCGAAACACTTACAGTTTGCATGTAGCAAGCACAGTGTTAAGTTCCGACTTCAACGACCGCAGTACCCCTGTCCAAGTCCGGAATCGCTGGACAAGATACATTCTAAATATGTACTATGCACCCTCAGGGAGTTAAAACTACATTGGACGAGAAAGATCATGACGTGCAGAGCATTGTCCCCAACAATCGAAAAGTAGGTGAAGGGAAGGAAGGAAGGAAGGAAGGAAGGAAGGAAGGAAGGAAGCTAGTCGGACTTTTCCCTGGTACCCGACGAGGCCCAACCAAACCAGTTGGTCGGCCTTGCAGCGCGTTCCGAGCCCGACCCCTTCCCCATTTCATCGACCTCATAGCCTTCCGCATCACTCGGCTCATCAACTTCTTCGAACCTCCCCGTCCCCCGTCCTCGAAGCTCAGAATCAGAAGAGTTGCGCGAAGAAGCTTCAAAAGAACCAGAAGCAGCAGGAACAGGCCTCGGTTGTGGTTGCGGCTCCGCCTTGGACTGACGTCTGCGGTCACGTGTAGACTGGGCGGAATCCAGGTGTATCTGCGAGCCAGCGGGAGTCCGCCAGGCTTTCTCCGTGGCGGAGCCTGAGGCAGTCGCACCTTGCGATAGAATCGCGGCACCCGATGCGAGGAGGGTAGGTCCGTAAGAGCGCCAGAGGCCTGCGACGAGTTGGGCGGGGCCAGACACTGGGTCACCCAAGGACGGTGGAACACCCACCGCAACTCCGCCCGTGCCAGGCGCATACTGAACTTGTTGCTGACCAAGTGCACCAACGATCTGGTCCCACAGCGCACGAAAGCGTTCTTGTATGAAGCCGTACAAACGTGCCTTGAAGGAGGCGAGAGTGGCATCAATCTGTGACTCATGCGAGTGGAGGAAGGGCTGGAGGTGATTGATGTAGATATACGAGGATCCACGAGTTTGCGGAAGTACAAGGTAGAGAAGAAAGAGCGTTTTCATCAAATAGTACATTGGGATCCTATGATGTCGATCTGCGTCTTAGCAGTGGGTACGAGGTCGCACGATAAATTGACTGACCAGGATACAAGCCATTCGGCGACGTATTCAACCCCAACGATGCAACCAAGTACGGACCAGTACATGAGCCATCGTTCCAGGTCCTCCTCAGACGCAGGTCGCTGAGAGAGTGTTTTATAGGATGCGTAGCCGGGATAAAGGAAGGCAACCACCGAACTAGCAAACCCGACGGATTCTCAACAACGAACACGCGAGAAGCTTGGAACAATACCTTATTATGCATGAAGTCAAGTAGAAGAGCATGGCGGTGAATGTCTGATGATTTGGATGTAGAGCCTGTCGAAGCTGCGCTGCGACCAGAACACGTTCTACAGTGGCAGATTAGTAAACATGCTTACGTGTTCGCGGAACCAAAACGCGCTCATTAACTTGAACGCGTCTTGGACGCGACCGTGTCTCCTCGTCCACTACATCATGGCGCGCAAAAAGAAGGCTCGTCTCACACGAAAGAAGAGAGTCGACAAGAAAGCCGACAAGAAAGCACCTGGAAAACTCAGTGAGCGCATGTTTGCCGCCCTCAGTCAGGAGTACGGCTCGTTCATAGGTGAGCTTAATTAAGCTTTGGTCACGGAGAAGATATTACAATGACTAATTTACACGCACAGATGAGGACTCTGATCACGAACAGCGTGTATACCGTCCGGGAGATGTGTATGCCACATTATCCGTGTCTACTCATGGCTGATCTAGTATCTGACCGTGCTCTTAGGGCCTACCTGGAACACCAGGACTCAGGAGACAGCGGTGAGGTCCTGAAAGATAACCATTGGATTGGGAAAATTGGAGAGATCCGAGGAGATAGTCCCGATAATGTAAGAGCATCTCCAGATCATGTCACTGTGTCTGACTAATATTATATGGCTCTCGTTAGGTATGGGTTCGTATACAGTGGTTCTGGTCACCACAAGAGGTGGCGGAAGTCATCAAATCCTTGTAAGTTTCCCGTCTCCTCGGTCGTTCTCACTGCTCAGGCTAGATCAAAGCGACCCGACCATTTGTGGCAAGTACGAAAAGTTACTTTCAAACAATTGCGATATTGTCTCGGTTCATTGTTTTGTCGGTGAGTACACATTGTCTATTCGGGTGGCATGTAATATATTTGATTGATTAGATCATGTGGAGGTCAAGAACTTTGATGAGACTAGCATTTACCAATTCCCTATCGGGGATGAAGAGTGGTTCGCAAGGTATGAGTTTTTGTATGATGCAAGAAGAATCACTGTGAGTTCCGGTTTCTCTATTTTCGCTCTCACACTTGGAATTCGTGCTTGACTTTGTATCCAGCCCAAGGTGACACATGTTGCCTGCTCCGTCTGCAAGATACCATACACCCCAGGAGTGGAAAAGATCCTCCACTTCTGTCCTCGTCCAGGCTGTCGAAAATTCTACCACCAGTCATGCTTGATAAAGCATGATTATGTGGAAGAAACTCGTAAACACAGGCTGTTGGAGACCTGGCCTGATATTGACAGGACAGCACCTGTGGAGAAGCTTTGTGACTTATACCCGGGCCGCCCAAGGAAGAAGCAGAAGAGACATCATTCCGTCTCGGAAAAGGAAAGTGGACATGACCCCTTGTCCGGCTTTCCAGCACAGTTGGTTGCTGTTGCAGAGCAACCAATTGTCAGGGGCACCCAGGGGGGAGGGGTCGTTGGGAACATTACCTCTGTTGTTGCTTCCAGGCAACTTATCTACAGGTCACTGACTGGGGGTGATATTATCGCAGACGACTGGGAATCAAGGATTGATACTTCCACAACAGCATTTCCGGACACTGATCTCCTTCCTAATTGCATCTGCCCGAATTGTTACAGTCCCATCTAAATCCATTAACCCCTTATCTGCACTCCATTTATTACAGCATATCATTTTGCATTACATGTATCCTCACGAGATCATAATCTACCCGTCCAGAATACCCATTATTCCATACAAGTGATTCATTGAATACAGGTCTTCCAATTCTCCGAACTTCATTGAAACCAAAATATTTTTAAATGAGTGCAAGATTGAATATTAGGAAACCAGTAAAATACTAAACGCATGATCATGCATGCTATTGCGCTTCCAAAATGTGACTAGTGCTAAATGACGGGAATACTAGTTGTACTACGAACCCAGATCCAGAAACGTACGAATGAAGCATCCAGTGTGCCAACCAAACCTCAAATCCATGCTCGATGCTAAATGGACCACCAACCCGCGAAGAAATCAGAGCGCGCGGCAAAATGATCAACTGTCGTCGCTGTCGCTCGCCTTGCTTGTTCGGGCCTTTGTCGACCTCGCAACAGAACTCAAAGAGCGGCGGTCGTCGTCCTTGCGTTTGCGTTTGCGCTCGGTTTCGCGCGTGTTGAGTCGTACGCCCCATCTAGCGAGTTGCTTTAGAACGCTGCGTGAGCAAATACGTAGAACGATATCTAGACCAAGGCGCTACCTTTGTCAGTTCCGTGGACGGTTGTAATCCGGGGAACTCTTTCGTCGAATAGATCCTGAACGCTCCACCAAAACATTCCGCTTGAACGGGGAGGTCACCATGACCCGACGTTCGCGAGAATATGTCAAAATAGCGGTACCGCAGAAAGAACTGACCCTCTGTCTTGACCGCCAGATCCTGAGAAACGATCGTCAGCGACATGCGCCGCAGCGCTCAGGAAGCACGCTACTGACTGCAAAAGGAAAGACCAATGCCTTTCGACCCTGATACTCGATAGTCGCGGGTTGGATAAAGGTTGCGCCGGACAGTGCAGTCACGCAATTCATGTCCTCTGTGACGGGCTGCTCCGAGAAATATGTAAGTATACGTTGACTGGGGGCGGGAGGTTGTTGCGTCGTTGGCGGGACAGCAGACCGTGTGGGCAGCGTGAGGGGAGGCAGCTGTATAGACGCCAGGTTTGAATGGGGGTGGTAGAGGGGCCCGCGTGATGACTCGGGCGGTTGATGGAGTGGAGCATGTGCCTGGTGGTAGCCCCGACCCTGTGTTAAAGCGGACGGATCCCGCGCTGCGGCGGGCACAGGGAAAAGATCGACATTGCACAAGAGCCCAAGAGTATTGACCTCGCTTCCGAAGTATGAGCATATTTTGTCTCGTGAGAGCGGATGGGCACGCCGTGGGCAGTACTTACGAGTAATCCTTGATTTCCTCCTCGTACTGCGTTCCCGTGCCGTGATTGAATACTTGGTATAACTTGAGTAATACAACTGGTGGGGGATCCAGTGGACGCCGATCAACTCTTGCGTACCTAAGACACAGAAACAGTGTCAGATATTTGGTGATGAGAGGATAAGAGAATAGCAGGGAAGAGGATTACTTTCGACCCAAGTCGGCCTTTTGAATTTCGGTCAACTCTGCGCGGAGGGTTTGGCCTGCGAACGAACCCGAAACGAAATGGATGGGGAGGTTGATCCAGGAGTCGCTCGTCCGGCGAGGGGGGTTGGATGGGTGCATCAAGGCATCCATGAGCACACGAGGAAACGAGGATGGACGATGGATTCACTCCGCTGATCAAGCCTCTTTTAGGGTGGAACGCCGATCAGGTCGTGTTTTGCGCGAGCTGGACGGATATGGGGCGAGCGGGGCAGCGTTCTCGAAGTTGAAAAAGGCGAGCTGGGTCTCTTTGAAGTTCCAGGGCTTCCTCGTTCCAAATTGAGACGCATGCTTTTTTGCGGGTATCGAATTCGAGTCGCCAAGCCAACTCATGCGCAGGGAAAGCTGGAGAGCAAGAGTGCCAATAGGATTCGACAACTATTGTGGACGTCGGTCTTAAGTACCAAACCGAACTACCTTCATATTCGTATCATTTGTTTCCAGCGAGCTTCGAAAATCGTCCAGTTTCCCGGAACGCGGCGCAATGGCGGTGACAGTGTGGTCAACTATGCCTTCCAAATTTACCTTCGCTGTGACCACTTGTAGCGTGATGACTCATAGCTGGGCCAGAACTCGGGGCCACATGATGTTCGCCAAGTTCCCGAAGTCCTCGTTAGTCCTCGATGTGCCTGCCAACAGCAGCTAGTACCCTCGTTTGGGCTCATATAACGACGAGTAGCGGATTGTACCTCATCCGGCAAAGTTAAGTGTCTAGAGCTACGCGGCAGGAAGTGATCGTCCACCTGGCAGTGCCATGACGTTCACAAACCGGGCTCGTGGCCTGCCCAAGTGTGACAGGCGTGAGGACAGCGGGACGTCATACAACTCCTGGAAACCTTCTATAGTATTGGAGTGTTCATCAAGTTCGTACGCTATCCGTAATACATTAAACCACCAGGGTGTCCGATGTAGTAACGCAATCGGTGGTCAAATGATGCTAGCGGCAGTGTCCAGGTTTCAAATGGGCAGGTAAAATCAAGGTGGAGGCGAGGAAAGGAAATCACAAGGAAAGTAAGTACAAGTAATCGTGGATAGCTTATAGAATGCAAGTAATATGAATGGGAGATGACTAGCTAAAGATTTTGGCATAGCGTGCAATTCACGGATATCTTTTCTCGGAATGCAGCAGCTGGAAGAGCAAATGGATGAGACGAGTCATGGGAATCCATGAGCGAGACTTACGGAGTGCGATGAGAGCAGTGAATACGCCTATGCAGGCTACGTAGATGAAGCCATACTTGATGATCTGCCGGAGAGTCAGAAAACGGATATTCGAATCACACAATGTCACTCACGATCCGGCGACGTTGCTTTCTCTGCTTCAAAGAATACAACGGAGCACGAATCTGTTTGGATGGGCGCAGCCAGACTAACACGCTGGTCAGTAGTAATCACGGTGAAATAGCAAGTTGTCTTACACAGCACCATTGCGTGCAGACGGTCGATGTAGGGTACGAGGATCGGTGGCGTCATCATGAAGAGCAGGAAGTGGCCGAGCAAGAGATCTGAGCTCCAGAGAGATAATTCGATAATCTTCACCACAAATTCACGAGCAGGTTGCGACATAACGTGGGACCCGAGTCCGCGGCCATACCATCGACCTGTCCACCATGCGCGGTTGGTTTCGTCATGCTTAAATTCGCGAGACAAAAACACAGCAATCAGGATCTTATGGATGGCACGCTGAATGGCGATAACCGCAATGATACCAAGAACCGCGTGAGACGCGTTCCATGTTTCCAGGAACCACTACGAAATGGTCAATCTCGGCTATCCTGCTAAAATATCGTGTCACGTACGAGGAACTCGAAGAACCCGAGCATTCCTACGACACCAAGCACGTGGGCGATGGAAGCCATGAGAGACCCAAACCTAGGGAAGGTGGGATCCATCATAGGTCCGAGGAACAACGATACGAGGAACAACACAAGGAGCACTGCGGCATTCCAGACAATGGGTCCGAGGGAGATGACAGCGATGCGGATCAATGGGCTCGGAGGCAGCCTTCCGGTACTGTCGGGGAACGCCTTCACGAACATGTACGCGATGATGAATAATATGGCCATCACGACCGGGAAGATAACCTCGGAGAAGATTACATTCCGCCATTTGGCGCGAGGAACATCGCCTGAAAGTTTCTCAGATGGAAGACCGAGTTTCTTCTTCTTGTACCCAGTAATCATCGTTCGTGACAGCCGACAATACCCGATCCAGGAGTTGTTGTGTGAGCGCGAGTTTCCACGGGACATCCACCGCAAGAATTCTCTGAAAAGAGACATGAATAAGGGCAAGTTGAAAAACACAAACATGACCATACCGATAGTCGATGATGAAATCAGAAAACACGAATTGGTGAGGATTAAACAGGAAAGGAGCGATGCACAGCGCGAGAATGGAGATCCAGAAGTAGATGAGATACGGTGTCCAAAACGCCATCGTGACGTAGAGAAGCATGATCAATGTTCTCATCCCGAGGTATATGCTTGGGCCAGCGAAACGAGAGAACAGGATGCTGAAGGATAGGCGAGTCGTAGCGAAGCCACGCCCGGTAGCGATGTACCTGGCACCACCGAATGTAAGGTTGCTGATGATGGAATGCGTGTAAATCTGGGTTGAGAAGACCTCAAACACCGCCGAGAGGGACAAGAATTGCTTCCCAAGTCGAATGATCGCCCGTCCAGTGCCACGTTCGACCAATTCTGATACATGCATGAGACCCATTACCATTATGTAAAGTCGAGGGAAGAATTACCTTGAATGAAGAGCGGCAAGAACGCGATCATAAATACCAAGAAGATACTGATGATGCAGCGTTCAATCCACTGGAAGACGGGGCTGAGATTGTAGCAGCCTGGGAGTGCGCTTCCGCTCGACGTGTAGACGCAGATCTCGACCGAAGAATTAAGAGTCCCCAAGAACACCACTGGTAACGTGATTAGCACACATCGGAAGGATTGGCTCAATGGAACATACTCGTCACGACAAAGCATTGAACCGCCAGGATGACCAGCATATTGTTGATGTGGAAACCGGGATGGCCATAGTAGAAAGTCAAGAACCGATCGATCGGGAGTTGGGTCCCCAAGTAATAGTATTCTCGACTGAGCATCTGCTCTCCCATTCCCGTCCCGATCTTCGTCTGGAAGTTCAAGATAGTGCCAAAGCCAAGATCACGACCCTTCCCACACTGATAGTATTCCGTGTGTTTGATGCGACCGCCGCGACCTATGGCATTCATTCCAGCAAAAATATCCTCGTTCAGGTGCAGTCCTTTCTGAGCCTTGGAAACACCGCCACGAGTGTTCATGTAAAGCGCATTCAGGAAATCGGGGTGACCATAGTGGAGCTTTCCACCGATCCAAGCCCACGAGCGTGCAGAGAGTGTTCCAAAAGTCTGTTCCTTGCCAGCAGCGATATCTCCGAGAATACCTATGTTCTCTGAGAAGATGTACTCGCGGGCACCAACAATGGCGACCGGAGGCTTCTTGAACTCCTTGTGGCCATACTGAGCGTATGGACTCTGGCTCGACACAGAGTACTCTTCGAATTCACCGAGGACGTTACGGATCTTGAGACATTCTTCGAGGTAGTTGTCTTGGTTGGCATCAATGAGCTGAAGGTACTCGCCACGGTAGAAGACGATTGCGTGGTTCTGGTTGTCCGATTTTCCATCACCAAGAATGGGATTACCAGGAAGTTCGATGCGGAACTTTGGCCGGCGACGTCCAGTCTCTGGGATAAATTCTGAATGGCCGTCAATGAGGGCTGAGAAGAGGCGAGGATCACCGCCCTCTTTGCGTGGTGGCTCTTCTTCCAGGTAAGCAATCTGGAGATCAGGGTACGCGCGCAAAAGGAACTCGGCATTCTCATGTTCCTCCTTGTTGAATTTGGAGTAGCGCTGCATCGAGACAACGAATTTGAACTTGCGTCGAGCCATCCGTTCCAGCTCACGCTCCAGTTTGTCGGTGTTTCCACCAAAAAGTTGAACGACCTCAGGGTTCTCAACGCGGTAGAGAAGCTTGATGGCCTTGGCGTAGTTCATCATCCCGGAAACCGTGCGGTAGAGTGTCTGGGCGCGCAGTGACGCCCAGATCCGCGTGCGGAGCGTGAACTCAGGAGCAGCGCTCTTGAACCCAATACAGTAGAAGGGGAGGTCGTTCATCTTGGACTGGCCTTTCTCGTCTGTACCAAAGGGGGTCGTGTTGTTATACATTGTCGACTCCTCGGCCAGAATCTTGGTGTCCTTGACGAAGTTGTCCCATTCGACAGGATGAAGCTGCTTCAGATACTCGAGAAGAGTTACACGAGCGTGCTGATCCTCTTCACGGATGATCTCCCTGAGAGATAGGAGAATCTGGGGTACATATTAGCGCAGGCTATGCCGTGCTTCTCACGCAACATACCTTCTCGTTATAGTGAGGCGTAAGGACCGTGAACGTCGGCATTGCATCGACCGGTATAGGTTCAGGGAGATCGATAGTGAGGGACTGAGCGAAGAAAGATATCCGGCGCTCAGCTTCACTACCGGTCGGGAAGAACTCGCCCTTGAATCCCTTGTCACTCTGAGAAATGAAAAAGGGCGGCGCCCGCAAACTACGTTTCCCATCTTGACCCGTGTCGACTTGATGATACAACAACTTTTGCACATGTTCGATGGACAGCAAATGCTCCCGGTACATGGAGATGATGACGGCATTCCATATTTGCGAGACGAGCACCTAACTCAGGGTAAATGCGCTGCCAAGCTGAAGGTATTGACGCTCCCTACCTTTGGCTTGTACTTTATTTCCATATCCCGTGTGGCAAGCAACTTGGCGTAGATCCGCTTGGGTAACCGAGTGAAGATGTCCTTCCATGGGGTCCAAATCGAAAGTCCAATCATGAATGACCGCGTGATACTGAACACAGTGTTCCAGATGATGTACCAGAGGAAAGTATCCAAGAAGAAGAGCACCAGATCCATGATATACATGATGGTCAAAGTGAATGCTGCTTGGTTGGAGCACAGGGATGGGCCAAAGTACTTGTCGTTGCAGCCTTGGATCTTCATGTTCACCAACACTGCAATCGGATCGCGGAACGACAGAGTGAGGAAGAAGTACGATTCCGTAGCTTTGCAACCGAAAACGAGAGCCCACAATGCAAGCGAAGCGAGTCTTGCCCGCGGATGTAAGCCTGGGTATGATGCAGTGAAGGTTTGGCTGGCGAGATACTTCCTCGACTTTCCGGCAACCCTGTCACCAAACATGCGGCCAGAAGGCATGATAGCAAACAAGAGGGTGGCGACAACCGATATGAAGAACTGTACAATACCGAGGATGAGCGCGAGAGAACCGGAATTACCACCTGAGCTAAACTCCGCGATGGCGATGTAGACCGTTGGTCCAGCAGTCAATGCTAGAGTGATGAACAAGAATAACAATCGACGGGAGAGATGTGAGGTATTGTTCCAGGTAGCGGGAATATACGAGAATTCCGCGACAGTGGCGGCGATCATGATGAGTGTGGCTACAGCGCCACCCAGAGCCGTTACGGACCATGACAAGGCAGGAGAATTGACGACAGTGTTATCCGCTTTGGTGATCTGATAGACTTTGGGGGAGTTATATGCCGTGTAGAACCAGTATAGAGAGATGTGAATGACCCAGATTCGGTTGAAGTTGACTAGTAGGTGACCAAAAGAACGTTTCTCATAATATGTCTTGAAGAATGCTCGATTCCAGTCAATGCGGTCGAACTTCATATACCGATGAGATGGTGGCAAGTCGATCAACCTCGTCTAAGAACTCGCATGAGTACTGAAGTATGCATTTGGAGCAGAAAGATACCTTGTCTGTAAGCATGATCCGGGCGATGCCTTCTGGGTACCAGAACAACTGATTGACGTCATCATAACCAATAATGTCGACGTGATCCTTTTCTTTGCGTACGAATCTGCCATCGACGACCTCGTAGCCTTGATCACGGATGAAACGATAGAGAGGTTTAACGACTGCACGAAGATAGAGTCCCTCGGGAACCGGATCGACACGACTCTGACACTCCGGGGAGCGGTAGTAGTCGTCTGCACACTTGAAGATGAAACAGAGACACTCTGGGACGAATCGAACCTGGGCAGCCTCGCCCCAAAGAAGGAGGTAAAGGGCGATTTGACGCAAACGATCGTATTGACTCATGTTGTTCATCGCCTGGCGCCAGCGCTCCATGGCGGTCTGCAAAGATTTTTCGCTGACATTGCGGAGTGCGCTGCGTCTCGTCGATCTCAGTCGCTGGAGGCCAGGATTTTGCACGTGGCCGACGGCATCATCAAGATCGAGCTGAGCAGCGAAATACCATTTTCGGTAATTCGCATGTTCGCCGCCGATGTAATCGGCATGCAGCGTCAGCAGCGCCTGGTTCGGTGACATTCTCGACGCCCGACTGTCCAGAAGCTGCATCAGGAAATCAAACTACCAGAAATGCTCATCAGTAACGCCCCCAAAAAATTAAAGGAAAAAAAAAATGAAAAAGACAAACCATGTTCCGCATCGAGTCCCGTTGGAAACCAAACTTTTGGGCCAGGTCAAGGAAAATGTCCTCGATTTCTTCCTTGGACAGTGGTATCTGGCGCTCTGTCGTCCAAGCGGGGTACTGGTCCTTCACACCAGACGGCGGAACATACTCGACAAATGCTGTGGCGCTCGATTCTGACGGACCCATCCGCGATTGTCCTAACGACTCTGCGGACGGTGCATATCCACGCCCATAGACGTCGATGTCTGAATCCGTATCTTGTTGTGCTAGAAAGCCATGTGAACAATCAGCAGTGGTGCGCCAAAACGTGCATGCTCACCGTAGGGGTCATTGTGATCGTAGTATCTCTCTGGGTCATTCAGACCATTGTTGCTGCTGTCGGACGCATAGGTGTCTCTGCGTCCGTACGAGTCAACGTTGTCAGAGTCATTGTCGCTGTATACGTATCTGCGAGGAGCCGATGCAGAGGGGCCGAATGGATCTACGTGTTCGAGTGTTGGCGAAGTGGAATGAGGATAGGACATTCTCGAAGATGCCCTGGAAGGCCTCGGGGATGGGCCAACGGTGTCGTCGTCACTGCCGCCGGAAGCGAGGACGGGGAGGGTCGAGGTGGGCGCAGGAAGATGTGTGGTGTGAACACCTTGTTGTGCGAACCGACCGGGCGCAGTTCCCACCGCGACTAAGCGGATCCGAACCGGTTCGATTCAGAGTGTTGATCACAACTTGGCCCAGACACTGCGAGATCAGGCCTACCGGCCATTCTTCGAATTTGTAGTATAATGACCTTACTGCAACGGGCATTCCTTCATTCAAACTAGCGCATTTCGAACGACGAAGCTCATCTCCGTTCCGTGCCCACATGACTCCCTGCACAAATAGACAAGAAGCCTCCCATGCCACCTCATCACTCGCTCCGCAGCTGATTGTGGCAATTTGTTCCAAAATCGGCTTGCTGTCCTTGACTAGGCAGGTAAAGCTTATTAGGGTAGTGTCCCACTCGCTGTTACCGTGCGTGCCACTGAGAAAGCCGGTGTTTCAATGCGGCATACACTGCGATCCCAATGATCACGAGGAAGAGAGCAACGGTCTTGGCGCCGAAGACACCAGTCTCGTGTTCGACCTATTCCACGGAGATCACAATTCCGCACCGGAACAAGGGGAGAAGCAATGGAAATAACATACGACGGATGTAAATGGCGAGAGAATCGGGATGGTAAAGTGTGAAGGCTTGTTCGACTTGCCCTTGGGATCCTGGTCAGGCGCGATCATCATCATCGACAAGCCCATGAACCCTAAAAGAACCACGAGGCACATCACCTACAGCATGGTCAGCCGGCCGCGCCACAGCACAAGGTCCAACAACATTTGCTACCTACCATCAATCGCTCCAACCTCCTCTGCCTCTGATCGTTTGCATGTAATACAGCCCCAATCTCCCGCTTGTCATGGTTAGCGTCGTCTGTCGAAAGGGGTGTCGTTCAGTGGAAACTTACCTCGCGCTTCTGTTCTTCTATTCGTCGCATTTCTCCCAGTTCACCCTGGTGTCGATCACGCGCTGAAAGCAAGGATTCCGCCACCAATGCTCGTGTAGCCCAATATTGCTCAACCACTGTGCGAGGCGCTGCAGCCAGCGGCGCAGAGAACCATGAGCCTCTCTTTTGTAGATTTGTAGAACCTCTGTTCGAGTCGTCGTGACGAGAGGCAGATACTTTCAACCCACTACTAATTGCCAACTGCATGGTACGCGACATGGCAGTAGTATTGGACGCGTTTGAAGATGGGGTCATCGTGGAAGTTTCGCTAGGTCGGGGTTTCCTGAGTCTGTTCATAACGGCGGTTAGCTCGCGGTTGGGAAAGGTACTGACAAAAGTGAGCCTAGTAACGACGCAAAGCCATTACCACCCTGTCTCCGCGGTCACCTCATGTAGTAAAAGCAAAAACGGAAACACAGGTTGTCCACACGAAGAAAAGGAATGTATAAGTGTCAATGGAATACACCTGGAGATAATACACCTAGATCCACCCCCTATATACAGATAGATATGTGCAATGACAACAAATATATCACATTCATATCGGTGGGCGAGCCAGTTCACAACTTGGCAGCCTTCACAGCCAACTTTTGCTGTAGCTTAGCCTGGTGTATGGGTGCATCAGTGCTGGGAAATCCCACATGTCATATGTCAAAGACTCACGTTGACAGCATCCATGTACTTGTCCGTGATTACCCAGTTTTCTCTTTTCATGTTCTTGCCATGAATTGCGAGCGCGAGGTCCTTGGTCATGATGCCGTCAACATCAATGACCTCAACACAGGCCGCCTCGAGGGCCTCGCAGAAATACTTGAGTGGCTCGTTGCCGTCGAGCTTGGCACGGTGGAGGAGGCCGCGTGTCCATGCGAATATCGAAGCAACGGGGTTCGTCGACGTCTCGTTGCCCTTTTGGTATTCGCGGTAGTGGCGGGTGACGGTGCCGTGTGCAGCCTCACTTTCGACGATCTGGCCGTCTGGCGTGATGAGCTCGCTGGTCATCATGCCCAGCGAGCCGAAGCCTTGTGCGAGGATATCGGACTGAACGTCACCGTCGTAATTCTTACACGCCCAGACAAATCCTCCAGAGGATTTGATGGCCTGAGCAACCATGTCGTCGATGAGACGGTGTTCGTAGTAGATGCCGGCCTTCTCAAATGCAGCCTTGTATTGGGCGTCATAGATTTCTTGGAAGATGTCCTTGAAGCGACCGTCGTACCGCTTCATGATGGTGTTCTTGGTGGACATAAACTATGGAACAAACTTGGTCTTGGTACCACGAATGTGCGTCATGGACATGAAAATGACGTACGAGAGGCATCTTCTTCGACAAGGCCATCTTAAACGAGGAGTGTGCGAAACCTGTGATCGACTAGAGACCAACCGAAATGAAAAGTTGCACTGTGGAATCGTTCGAACCGGCATACCTCGTCGGTGTTGTACATGCTCATAGCAACGCCATTTCCCTTGAAGTCGTAGACATCGAGCACGGTTGGCGCATCACCGTTAGCTGGACTGTAGACAAGCTGCAACTTTCCAGCTCCGGGAACAACGAGGTCGGTTGAACGGTACTGCCAAGGATCAACACGGAGCACCGCGCGCATCAGGAACGGAAACTGACCTGATCACCGAAAGCATGACGACCAATAATGATGGGATTCACCCAGCCTGGAATAGGCTTGGGAATTCGCTTGAGGATGATGGGCTCGCGGAAGACTGTGCCGCCGAGGATATTACGGATCTACAAAATTGAGCTTAGCACCATCCACTTCGACGTTGGTAAGGGTAAACTCACTGTGCCGTTTGGACTCTTCCACATCTCCTTGAGTTTAAATTCCTCGACACGCGCCTCATCAGGCGTGATGGTCGCACACTTGATGCCGACCTTGTATTGCTGGATCGCCTTTGCAGCCTCGATTGTTATGGTATCGTCTGTCTACCTTTTGGTCAAATTTCTGTAGGGAAGGTCTAGGCGACATGCCCGCCTACCTGGTCACGGTACTCTAAACCAAGGTCAAAGTACTTGATGTCCAGCTGAAGATAAGGAAGGATGAGCTACATGAATGGAAGGTGAATCAACTGTAGCAACGTGGAAAACACGAGGGAAGAGCGGACCTCCTCCCTTATCTTCTTCCATATAATTCTCGTCATTTCATCGCCATCGAGCTCCACCACCGGTTGTGAAACGACGATCTTTTGCGCATTTTCTAGGTGTACGAGCGTCAGCCCCGTCACATCGGTTGACATGCTGATCCCAAGACATGGACACCGTCCAGATACTCACGCAATCTAATCGACGTAGCAAAGCCTCGTGTAAGTGGCCTTGCCTGTGCCAGCAATGAGCGTCTTGCTAAAAGGATTGTCCGAGTTTGCATCATCATCATGGTGCTCGCAAACAGCGACGGGGAGGGTATAACGACGACTATACGTTACAAACAAACCTAGAAAATAGCAAGCCCGGGTTTTGTAGGGATGCGACCAGCCACGCTCGTCGGCCGACGGCCGTGTGTAACCGGGGGTTTAGAAAATCAAGACAAGGGAACAACGCGGTAGGAGCGTGGGACAAGCGGCCTATGGTTGAGAACAAACGCCTTGCAGATTGTGTCAGCCAACAACCCGCTTGTTAATCGTTACATGTCGACGCCCACACCGCCATCGCTTCTATTCATACGATTTGTGAACCAAGGCATATGGTATGTATAGTAAATTACGTGTCAAACATCAGTTCTTTAGCGCATTTGCCTCGTTCACCACCTGCTCTTGCACGAGTTCGACGATCCTCGCAACCAGACTGCCCATTACTTCTGTCTTTTGCTTGCTGGCAGTGAGCACCTCGTCGTGAGAAGCAACTTCAACTGGAGGCAAAGCCAAGGCTCTGCCAGCGAGCTATAGTGCGGAAATACTCTTAGTAGCGACACCGAATGTTGATCGAGTTTCGCGTACCTCTGCTTCCACCTCGTCCCGGATACTCCGATACTTTTCCGGTATGACGACCATGTTCGTGACGAGGCTAAGCACCATGATTTCAAGTCCTTCCTCGCGTGCAGCAATTACCTCTGGGATGGTACTCATCCCAACGACGTGTGCGCCAGAGTTCCTCAAGAACCGACCTTCAGCAGGAGTCTCGTATGCCGGTCCGGAAACCCAGGCGTACGTGCCTTCTGCCAGCGCATCACGACCGAACTGAAGCTGGTGCGCAGCGAGGAATGCGAGTTTTCGTAGCCTCACCGAGTACGCATCACCAAGGGGGTAAAATCGGGGGTATTCTGGGGAAATAAGCGGTCCAAAGGTTGGATTCATTCCGGTCAAGCTCGGCAGTGCAAAGTGATCTTGGATCACGACGACTGGAGTTGGGGTTAGTAGGGGTTCAACACCCTCACATCCATACGCACTGGTTCCAACGGTTATATCTGGGACAAGGGATCCAGCTGCATTGGTAACTGACGATGGCTTTAGTGCCGTTCCTCGGCGAATTGATACTAACTTACTAATGACGTGTTTTACCCCCAATCGCTTCATGGTGCGGATCCCATAAGTTACCACTGTCGGTTTATGACCCTCATATGGATGGAACTTTCTGGTCCGTGTCAATTAAGTAATTGGCGACGAACGATAAACTAGCACAAGGACGCACACGTCCGAGCATGGCGACGACTGGGTACCTGTGTCGACCCATCAGGCCAAAGGCCAAGGCGCTGTGCTGTCCAGCAACTTTGATCCAAGCATCGATCTCAGATCAAGGACATCGAGCAAGCGACCGAAATCCTACGCACCGGTGCTCTGGCCGAAGCCTGGGAGCTGAGCATAAGGTATCTGCACGGCATCTGAAAGTTTGCTGACGAGTGTGCTGAGACCGGATCCACAGACGATCCCGAGAAGTGGATTGTGGAGTTTTCGCGCGTCCAGAACGCCTCGAATTTTCTTGATGGTCTCGTCGAAAGGACTCTGTGACTCTGTGGGGTGGGTCATGATCAGTGTACTACAGTTTAATAGTGCATCCAAGCAGTGAGCGAGATGTATCTGCAAAGATCCTCTGTTCGAGACGTCGCTCAGAAGGTGAAGATAAGCTGGCAGACGTTCCGCATGAAACGCCGCTTATGTCCTTCCGCCACCTCTTCCGGAACTCGTACTTTCTTTAAAGCTTCTGCCAGCGCATGCACTTGGCATTCGCGATAAGGCCCTAAGTCGATGTATCATATGAATCCGCGTTTCACATCTTATCTCGTCTTCAGGGATGAGCTTTTACTGGAGCCCCGCACTGGGCCCTTGAAGGCTTCGAGTGCGCAGTGTCGTGATACTGCAGCAAAATTAAACCAGGAGCAAGATCACGCTGCGTGGAACTTCTGTGATTCATCTCTCGAAGGAGCACCTAAGTAATGGGGTGAGAACATTTGGGTCATCACGAGGAGAGCAGTAGGTTCAATAATTACAATGCGGCATCAGATTCCATCATGGGTTGCGGACGCCCACGAAGGCTCGCAAAGGGCGGCTAAGAGTCAACTGAGTCCGTTACCTATTAGCAGCGACCCAATTCCCTCGAGTCCACGGCGACTCCAGTACCACTGCCAGTATGCCGAGCCTCACTGAGCTCTGCTCTGCCCCTCAAGGCCTCACTACTAAGCTGCACTGCCTACCAAAGTCGATTGTACGTACTATGGGTTAGGGCTACTGATCCCACCTTTCTCGCTTATCAAATTGGCCACTAACGTTGGATCTAGTGGACCATGTAGAAGGGCGACTAAAGACCGACTGAGCCGACACCTGGTTATTATATTAGCAGCGACCTCGTTCCCTCGCGTCCACCTACGACTGCCAGATAATGTCGAGCCTCACTTTACCCCCTGCCCCTCACTACCAAGCTGCACCACCTACCAAAGCCAATTGTGTGTACTATCTGATCTCACCTTTCTCGCTTGCCAAATCGGCCACTAACTCGGATCCAGTGGACTATGTAGATCTTCCAATCATCGACCTTGCCAAGTTCGAGAGTGCGGAGAACCATGCTCTGTTAGCCACTCAGGTTCGAGATGCGTTGTTGACCCACGGGTTCTTCTACGTCGTCGGTCATGGACACAGCCAGTCGGAGGCAAGATCCTCCTCACCTTCATGTTACTCCGATGTCTAACACCGAAACAGACGGACAGGATATTTGATATCGCAGATATACCCTTTACGGGCGTAGGTGATGAAGAGAAACAGGTGTATGGTGGTGCCATAAAACAGACTGAATCGTACCAAGGATACAAACTTCGACGCTACTGGGTAAGTCATTGCCTCTGGTCCGCTCTCGAGGTTACACACCTCGATATAGCATATCGACAACGGAGTCTACGATCAGATTGAGCATTACAACAGTGAGCATATTCCACCTTTCCGGTGTTTGTTCCAAGTGTTTAGCAGTTTTTTAGTGGACCGGGATGTCACAAAACAGGAACATCCTGAAGCGCTTCGTCCGTTCCTCCCTGAGATCAAGGAGTTCAATGAGTTTAACCACTTCAACGTCCTGCATCCGATTTTACGGTAAGTTGGGCGTCTCATTGGGATGGTGTATGCTTAGCAACCGGGTCGGATCACAGGTTGGTTGCGCTGAGTCTCGAGTTACCTGAAGACGCTTTGGTTAACATTCACAACTACGATGCCATTGGTGAAACCTCCGGTATGCTGGATCCTATAGTGCCTCGGACTATCCTAATTCGCTCGCTCGCTTACCAGTGAGGTTTATGAAATAGTCGGTGTTTTCTGTCTCGTGTTGTGCGCGTGAACTGGAAGCATTCTGCATTCTAGTTATCCACGCTCCGCTGAAGAAGAAACCAAGACCAACAATGTCTGGCTCAAAGGACACACTGGTGAGTCCGAGATTCGACCGGTGGTCACGACTCGGGAAGTCGCACGGAATTGACGCTGAACGGATAGACTTTGGGAGTATAACCATATTGTGGAGTCAGCCCGTGGCTGGCCTTCAGATTCTGACCAAGGATGGTCGATGGCGCTGGGTGAAACACATCGACAATGCATTGGTGAGCGTCCAGGCCGCTACTTGGTCAGACACCTTCTGATGGCATGTTTATGCACAGGTGGTGAATGTCGGGGATGCATTGGACTTCCTTACAGGAGGGTACTACAAGGGGACCATCCATCGCGTAGTGCACCCTCCTCCCGACCAGCAGCGGCACACCCGCCTAGGAGTTTTCTATTTCGTGAGGCCGGACGACGATACCAAGTTGATACCCATCCGCGAGAGCCCTTTGCTACAAAGAGTAGGAATCAATCCGCACTGTGAAGATAGCGTCGCGCCGACCATGGAGCAATGGAGGAAAGGAAGGACCAGCACGTATGGACAGAGTGACCTGAAACAGGGACAAGAAAAGGGAGTGGAGGAAGAAGTGATCAACGGGGTTGTTGTCAAACATTGGAATTAATGTCAGGGTACCAGAGTTGGCGAGGATGAGAGTCTACAGCTGACCAGTACGTGTACGTATGAATTTGACTGTTCGATGCATGCATAAGGCGTGTGCACAATTCCTGACTTGGCCTGAGACCCGAGTTTCTATACTCTTCGTTACAAATTCTGCAGCAACAGAAACCCTTGCTGAGGTCCGACTACATACCCAGTTAGCCCTTCATGGATTCGGCGCAGAAGATGTAACCGCCATTGCGACAGCCTTCTCACAACGAGTGACAGTCGTCAACACACCCGATCAATGTATCGGTCGCAAAACCGTCGAAAGTCTCCGGCTGAACAAGATAGTCGTTGGGTTCTCGCACCGTCCCGGAAGCGCTCAACAAGACGTTGCTTTTAAAGGACGATAATGCCGACGATCGACATGTGGTTGCACGTCCGCGACCATGATTGATTAGGAACTCGATCGGACCGTTAGTGAGCATTCCGGTTCAACCAGGCGTAGAAAGTTGAAGACACCGTATTCGAACTTCCTGTTGAGTATTTCCTCCATCCAAGTCTGGTTTAGCGCACGCAAACATACTTAGCTATTCAACCAGTGAGGCCCGCAAAGGGCAACTTAAGACCGACTGAGCCCGACACCAGGTTATTAGCAGCGACCTCGTTCCATCGCGTCGACTGCCACTATGCCAAGTCTCACTTTACCCCTTACTCCTCACTACCAAGCTGCACCGCCTACCAAAGCCGATTGTATGTGCTAGGGCTACTGATCTCACCTTTCTCGCTTACCAAATCGGCCACTAACTCGGATCCAGTGGACTATGTAGATCTTCCAATCATCGACCTAGCCAAGTTCGTTGAGAGTGCGGGAGACCGTGCTCTGTTGGCCACCCAGGTTCGAAATGCGCTGTTGACCCACGGGTTCTTCTACGTCGTCGGTCACGGATACGGCCAGTCTGAGGCAAGATCCCCCTCACCTTCATGTTATCCCGATGTCCAACACCGAAACAGACGGACAGGATATTTGATATCGCAGATATACCCTTTACGGGCGTAGGTGATGAAGAGAAACAGGTATATGCTAGTGCCATAAAACAGACTGGATCGTACCAAGGATACAAACTTCGACGCTACTGGGTAAGCCATTGCCTCTGGTCCGCTCTCGAGGTTACCCATCCCGATACAGCACATCGAAAACGGAGTCTACGATCAGCTTGAGCATTACAACAGTGAGCATGATCCGTCTTGGCGTCTGCTCCATGTCTGTTTAGCAGTTTTTTTTTAGTCAACCGCGATGTCACGAAACGGGAACATCCAGAGGTTCTTCGCCCATTCCTCCCTGAGATCAGGGAGTTCGGCAAGTTTAACCACTTCAACGTCTTGCATCCGATCTTGCGGTAAGTTGAGCGTCTCATTGAGATAGTGTATGCTTAGCAGCCGGGCCGGATCACAGATTAATTGCGCTGAGTCTCGAGTTACCTGAAGACGCTTTGGTCAACATTCACAACTACGATGCCATTGGTGAAACCTACGGTACGCTAGATCCTATAGTGTCTCGGACTATCCCGGTTCGCTCATTTGCTTACCAGTGAGGTTTATGAAATAGTCGGTGTTTCCTGTCTCGTGTTGTGTGCGTGAACTGAGAGTTATTTCACATTCCAGTTATCCACGCCCCGCTGAAGAAGAGGCCAAGACCAACAATGTCTGGCTTAAAGGACACACTGGTGAGTCCGATTCGAGTGATGGTCACAACTCGAGAAGTCACACGGAATTGACGCTGGATGGATAGACTTTGGGAGTATAACCATCTTGTGGAGCCAGCCCGTGGCTGGCCTTCAGATCCTGTCGAAGGATGGTCGATGGCGCTGGGTGAAACACATCGACAATGCATTGGTGACCGTCCAGTCCGCTAAGTCGGTCAGGCACCCTTCTGATGGCATGTTTATGCACAGGTGGTGAATGCCGGGGATGCATTGGACTTTCTCACAGGAGGGTACTACAAGGGGACTATTCATCGCGTAGTGCAGCCTCCTCCCGATCAGCAGCAGTACACCCGCCTAGGAGTTTTCTATTTCGTGGGGCCGGACGACGATACCAAGTTGATACCCATCCGCGAGAGTCCTTTGCTACAAAGAGTCGGAATCAATCCGCGCTGTGAAGATAGTGTCGCGCCGACCACGGAGCAATGGAGGAAAGGAAGGACCAGCGCGTATGGACAGAGTGACCTAAAACAGGGACAAGAAAAGGGAGTGGAGGAAGAAGTGATCAACGGGGTTGTTGTCAAACATTGGAATTAATGTCAGGGTACCAGAGTTTGCGAGGATCAGAGTCTACAGGTGGTGTACGTATGAAGTTCGACTGTTCGATGTATGTAGTATGTGTAAGAGTGGAAAATGTAACGTTCGCCGCAGCGGGTGTCTAACTAGACCTAAGAGTGGTAAATGTGCTAGTGACGACTTGTGTAAAGATAACACGCAGTCGATGATTCAATGAGCTGTTCTGTTCGACCCATGTCTCGACTCGGAAAAGATTGAAAGGGGGTTAAGAGACTTCAAATGAGGCCATCGTGACAGCATGCTCGTTAAATATTGGAATTAAGATCAGTACACCAGGGTTCCGCGAATCAAAATCTACAAGAAAGCAGTACATGTGTACATAAATACCGACTTGTTCGTACATACATGTAAGATATGATATGCACCTGCACACAAAGAAAAACTTGTCAACGAGTGAAAGGTGTACGTTCGTCTAAAGTGTTTAATGGAAGTATAAGAGAACGTAATAGACGCCAGACATGAAGATCAAGCCTTCTTGCCTATGTGTACCTTTCCCTGTAGTGGCAGCCCCTTCAGTTGGAACCCGACTTCATCTCCGTTCCCATCATGGAAAGGTAGACCAATGATGTCAACTGCCACATCGACAGTGCCCTGCAGACCTGCTGTCGCGCCGTCTGAGCCAAAGAGTATCTAGATGAACCCATAAGTGAGGCGTGAAAAAAGGAGCGCACGGTACTAGTAACATACCTTGGCCACAAAATTGCTGAACTCTTTTTCCCTCCCAGGTAGGACCTCAATAGGTACATCGACAATCAAGGCTGACACCGAGAAAATAGATCCCTCTTCGTCTGTACCATTATAAACACTCTTCGCATCTAGCCAGTCCTCGGGTAGTATGTGACCAAACGCACGGGGGGGAAGAGGGAGCGGGAGACGACTCGGAACATTTCCGAGAGCACCCAGAGAAGGAAGCAACTCGTCGACCTCTCCATCAAACACCAGAATATCAGGCATGATTTGCTTGACGTCCATCTGGAAGTTCATGCCTTTCGGGAGCACAATCAGAGCAAACACCTCTCCGCTCGCTAAAATTTCGGTTCCATATGGTTTGACTTTCATATTGCGAATCGTCACGTCGCGCAAAATCTTGGGCTTTGTGGCAGGCGAGGGAAATTCGGTGTCGATGACGAGAGATGGAAGTAACGGGGAACTGATGGATATCGGGTTGCGTTGGAGAGACAGATAGCGAGAGGCGAATGACGACACAGCCTCAATAGCGGTAGATGGCAGCGGAAGGACCCTGCCCGAGATAAAGAGCGTCACATTAGGATGTGTGAGCGAGAATGGTTGGGTTTCGGCGGAAGCGATAGGGATATAGGTATCTTGATTCCCAGCTGGGAGTGACACGACAAAGGGCAATGTAGGGACAGCCATCTCAAAGCCAGGTGGCGCAGGGTCGATAACAGAAGCACGAGCGTTCAGCTGGATTTCCTTGTCCGTTGAAGAGATATCGAATGATTCGACAGAAACAAGCTCAGAGAATGATGGCAAGGGGCTATCCTCGCCTGGCTCTGGTAAACCGGGAATAGGAGGGACTGGAAAAGCTTGTGTTTAGATTCCAAACAAACAAGACACAGAAACACTCACTAGGCAGCGACAGTCGTGTTTCAACGTTATAGAAATTAGCAGTGAGCATACTTCGCCATCCTTTGCCATTGGGACTGCCACCCCATACCGCAACTTCGGGAACAGACGCCCGGAGTGATGCAGCCCCATGGCACCATGAATCTTCCACGAATTGAGCAAGGTCCGAGGAATTATCCGTTGGGCATACGAAAACAGGTATGGATACCGGTGTCAGCCATGATGAATCATGTGGTGGATTACTGGTGATGGGCAATTGCACGGGCTGTGGCGAGACAGTTGCGAGTAAAGCTCGATCCGAATACACATAGACAGTGGCGACGTCGGCTGACACGGTCCCGAGGATGCGAATGCCTAGACGGCCAACAGACTTCCACAAGTCGCTCAGCGTTCCTCCGTCAGCGGCGGTGTTTACGCCAATGATTGACCCGGCGTCAACACCCACTCTGGTGTCTAGCCTTATCCAAAGCCCTCCGTCTGTGGCATTGAGAACATCTACTTTGACCGGGCCTTGAAAAACCAGACCATTCGCGAGTACGTCATCTGGTGAGAGATAGAGAAGCCGAGTCGCATAGGAGTATGTTAGGAGCGCCAGTGCCAGGAAGACGAACAAGCAGAAGGAGAGTGTGAAAAAGAAGACAAATATCAGTCTTCTCCAGAGTCGGCGTCGCGGTGCGGAGCTGTTCTCAAGGTGGAGTTCATCTTCGTCTGCGCTAAGTTGGCTGGATTCCCCAGCCTCGAGAAGTGGCGTAGTTTCCGTAGCTTCGCGCGGCTCAGCTTTTCCCTTCCCCTTCGTACACTGCCAATCCTCGAGTACCGCCGCCATGGGGGAGTAACGAGGAGAAAAGGTGTTACCGAAAGCCGAGCCTTGCCAAGTGTGAGTACTACTTGAGTGCTGTGCCACATCGACGATCGAACGTGGTAACCTGCCCGCATTCACCAATTCCGGATTGTCCCCTAACTGGACAAAGTGACATGCAGACGTGTCCTCACGCAACCAATCTAGTTCGCTAGTCGAAAACATACAGGCGGGCACCGCTACATTACTATTGAGCCGATTCCTTTTCACAACGAAGACAGCCGCAGGTGAAGAACCAACTCTCTGCCAGTTCTCGCCTTCTTTGATCCACTGGTGAATCCACATCAATGTAACTGATGCACAACTCCTCCCCAGCGTGAATTCTCCGAGTAGCCTCGAAATGAAGAGCTCTTCCTTCGCGTTTCTTCCGAACGTTTGGCGTACAACCTATAATCATCGCTGTCACCTCCGCCCCTATTTCACTGCAACGGACGCACTGTGATTAAAATAACTCGCGCTGACCCATATCCCCCATCCCACCATCTCGTCTCTCCGGTCACCATCCCATATCCCGAAAGCATTCCCAGTGTCGCGAGCGAGCACATCGCGAACAGTAGATATGTATTTCCTGAGGTGTTTCGGAAGTGCATTCGAAAGGAAGACGTAGATACGCAGGTAAGCAGCGAGCATGTACGGTCGCGTCTGGATATTGCAAAGCTCGTTCGTCTGGAGATCGAGAAATTGCGGCCAGTACTCAGATCGGTTCCGCGCCGTTTGCGACGTCGGATCGGATGGGGGAAGGCGCCGATCGCAGTATCGACGCACAATAGCAGCCGCGAGCGAACGTGCGATCTCGAGCTCCATATCCTCTAGATGGAGAGTCGAGTAATAAGGGTAAGGTGCGCCTTGGAAGCAACGAGCGCCTCTGCGCTGTCCCACGCCGCATCGATAACTCCTTGGGTGATCGACCTGTCTCCAGCCTCGAAGGAGGGGAACATGGCTTTGACCTTGACTTCCTCCTCCAGCGATTTGAATCGCTTCCGAGTCGCAGCTTGTCCCTTGCTCAAGAGAGCATCCACCTCCATCAACAAGGGAGATACCTCGTCCCGTTCCCAGCTATCTTTGCAGACATCACTACAGAACCAAGCAGTCGCTGCACCCGCTCGACTCCACTTGATGCTCCAGGTGCGAGAAGATCCGACGGTAGGTGGCGCATGATCGCTCGCAGAATATGCGAAACATTGGGTACAAACTTCCTTTCGGTAGACCTTGTAGACAACGTAGGAGAAAGGTGATTCGCATGAATGTATCCGCGTCCCGGGCGCGACATCAGAGGTCACGAATAAGGAACGTCCTCCATGAGTCGTAGTTTGAAGCTCGAAGTATGAGGATCCAGAGTCTGATACCGAGGGTTCCGGGTTATTGGTCGAAGGAGAAGCCATGTCAGTGCGATGTCCAACTCATCGGTAACATTACGGAGATGGACCGGCCGGCCCGGTAGCAGTGGCATTCAGAAGATGAGCCGGAAGTGAATCAATCCCCTTGGTATTCTGTCATGTCAATAACGACTACAAAGTAATACAAGTAATCAAACAAAAGCGACGAAATGGAAAAATCGATACAAGTGCGTGCCATCACTGCTCGTCGCCCATTACTACATCTTGTGAACCCCCCGCTCCGTCTTCCGCAGGAACTTGCTCTGGACCTTCCGACACAACTTCCATCTCCTCTACCAGTTCCGGTAACTCGAAATCAATCAACATATCTCTCAGATCAAACCTGCCAATCTTCTCTGCCCATTTCACCACTTTGTCCTTCTCGTCACCTTCGGCAAGGTCACGGCGCCGAAGCAAGTAGCGCTTGAGCATCCAGGGGGGACCAAACCGGACAAGGATACCGAGAACCAGTTCCTTCTCCTCGACGATCCATTGATAAGGCGTATCCTCTGTGCGGTCATGCAGCGCTTCGAGAACCTCACGGAACTTGTCCGGTTTCTCAGGAATATGGTTCTGTAAAAGGATCAATAAGTCGATGGCATCATCGTCCTCCTGGGTGTAGTAGCGAAGATGTTCGAACCCGCCCTCGAAGACGTACGTCAACATGGGACAGCGGTCAACGATGGAGTAGCGTCTGGAAATGTCAAACATGAACGCTTGTGTGTAGGATTTGGCGATTGCCTTTTCGATGTCGTCCGTCATGATGTATGTGATCGAGCGTAAGGCGAGGTCCTTGTGTATAGCATGCGCATCGAAGAAGTACCTCGAGAATTTCTCATCCTCGGGGGGCGGTTGGGTGAGGAAAGTCTACAAGATAGATACATGAGATCGCATCTCGTGAGATCTAATCGGTTCCCTTACCCGCACAGTCGGATGACCAAGGCCTAGCCTTGCCGTGCGGTCATCGATCTTTACAAGGTTTCCGCAGAGCATCAACATATCCTCTGGGGTCACAACAGTCAAGTCATCGTTCAAACGGAGCGGTGGGGTATGTCCTAGTTCAATCTGGACAGCCTCGATGATTTGAGAAAGTGACAATGAGCGGAGTGCACCACCTAGCCATCGCACTGCCATCGAGACAATCAGTTGGACGTCTTCACTCCTTTCGTTGACCCTGCGAAGAAGGTTGTAGTGGATAGTCTCGAGATCCGTCGGAGGTTCACGGATCATGCCGTTTACCTGCGCAACGGATCGACAAACTTCCAGAGAATCAACAATGCATTGAGCATGCCAGAAGCTAATGAACGTGGCGAGCAGTTCGCAGATGGCTTCTCGTAAGGGAAGTAACACTCACGATCCCTCAGCGCAAGTAGTCACAGCATCTAGCACTTCGATCTTTTTATGTTCCGGAATTGCATGGAGCCTAGAGTGATCCATCATGCGCTTCATCAACCACTCACGCATGTCTGCATTCGTATGCCCCATATAATCCTCCATGTTGATGGTCGGCCGACCTCGATATTTGGCGAGGATGTCTGGATCCGGCCTACTCGCGACTAAAACTCGAACATTTGTTTCCTGCATGGCCCTCTCGAGAAAAGCCATGACCGCCGGAACGTCATCACACTCGTTGAGACCGTCAACGAAGATGGCTTTTTTCTCATGTGATCGCATGGCTTGTAAGACAAGATCTTGGAAGGTCTCTAAATCAGCGGGCGGGGGAAGACCATCCAGGTGGCGCTGGGCAAGTTCAGGGAAGGTTACTGCGAGGTCTGGCTCCGGGACTTGCAGGAACTGAACAAAGAGGGACTTGAGGAAGGTGGAGGTCTTCAAGGAACGAGTGTCGCGGAAATCGAAAAAGTAAAACGCGGGAAAGAATTCTGGGAGAATATATGGTGGTTCGTCATATTCTCGTTTATACCCATCTCGCTTCTCTTGTTCCTCGATCTTCTCCCACAGTTCCTTGAATATCTGATCGACTATCGCGGCACTGCAAAGCATCAGATTGGTCGCGGGGAGAATCTCGACAAACCTACAGAATGACAGACTTGCCAGAGGCAGCTGTGTCATAGTGAGGGACTGGGTCGTGTCCAGATAAGAAACATAACATACGTTTACCGCGGATCCAAAGGAACCCTTCTGTGGCCAACCACCACTCATGGTAGCGCGTACAAACATCCGGGTTGAAAATCCATTTGCACGTTCCTTCGTGCCTTTCCCGCGACATGAACTCTTGCCTATCAGTTGTATCGATGAAACCTAGCCATTCAATGAGGTCCAGCGCTAGTTGAACTGTATCCACACATTCATCAGATCAGCATTACAAGTGACAACGAGACCAACTTTTGGGATCCAACTTTCTGTGCCTGGAATATGACGCATGTGACAGAGTTTAGAATGCCGTGTAAGAGGAACTTACGATCTGTAAAAGTCGTCGTACAGCGTGCCTGCAGTTGCTTGCTTGTACACTTGAATGAGGCGAATCTCCTCGTTCAGCATCTCCAACGAAAGTGGGAACGGACCCCTCCTCCGAGTCGGTGTGGCAACCTTTTTATGATCCTCGATCGCCTTTGACATGATATTGTATGCGTTCTCCATGTGTGAAGCAAACTGCTCAAGGGGTCCTTCCGGGACCCATAGGCCCTCTATCTTCTTGCGACGCTCTAGGTAGCCCTCCGCTTTGCGCTCGTCGCTGGTATCGAGAAGAATCTTGGTGCTGTTCGCGGCACCACCCACGGTGATGTATTCGTCGAGTAGTCTTCTTCGAGGACCCTCTGACTCGCTATCTGAAGCCAGGAATTGATAGAAGCAGATGATGGTTCTCGACAGCAATGATGAAAACTGATCGATCCTCGCCCGAACGTCGAACTCGGGCGCAGGAGATGTCGGTCGAGAATCTGAATCCATTGAGGTAGAGGTAGAGGGACTTAGGGAATAAGCGCCCCACAGCAACTTTATAAGTAGAATGGGCGGCAATTGCAGCGCAGCTTCGTTCATCCTGTGACGTCACATTGGTGCTGGTAATACTGGCAAATTCAGTTCAAGTTCAGCAGTGGAACATGTTAAAGGACACCAGCAAAGTTAGCGGTGCCAAGTTTGTGGTCGCTTACGGGTTGTTTCAACTCTTTAACTCGAACCATTTGGTGCACCCCACCGCGAATCCCATCCTCTCTCGTGGCATCTCATATGAAAGATCACTTCTTAAAACATAGTGCGTATTTCCAGGTCCGTATTCATCACAAGAGAACGTTTGAACAATCCTCCTTGTAATTAACACGAGTTTCGGTCTGGCATGGTCCATCCTTGCGTCGCTCTTGCAGAGTCCAATCAAGCTACCGTTGCAGAGCATTCACACGGCACTGTACCAATAACGCAGAACACCTCCCACACACCTCCCTGACGAACGACGCTGATCTTTGGTGTCGCTAGACTTGTACGAGGCATGCTGGAGACCTTCATTACATCTATGCTTTGCAGAGGGCAGTCCTCCCCCGCTCATTGCAGCGCGCAAGCGGTGCCAAGCACAGAATACCAAAGCTCGAGCTCTCTTGTCAGGATTGACAAAAGATAACTCAGTCTCCACTTCCCTATTCCGTTCAAGTGCCAAATTCACCACTTTCCACTGACGTCGCTAACCTCCAGTCTCCGGCCAAGACGGGATCATGTAGTTCCTCTACAGCACGTCATTCACGTACGATCCTCGAGCGATGTCCGAGGACACGGATAACAGCGCCGCGGGGAAGATCGTCTGGTACACTAGACCTGTCCCCCAGGAACTGCCCTTGAAGCGCAGCAATAGCTACCCCCAGGACGCATCACGTTTCCGATCAAGCTATCGATCGATCGGCGACTCGGTTACAATTGCACGCCTGTCCCGCTTCGCAATTTCCCCTGACTGACGTGGTACAGTCAGACTGGATAAGTCTTTGGCAAAGGTGCACAGCAACATCGAAACAGGGACTGAAGCGTCAAGACCCCGAGGCCACAAAGACTCAAAATCTTACTTTTCCCTATTTTATTTCCTTGATAACAGCACAGAAATCGCCCTCGAATCTCCTTTTTTCTAATTTCGTGTCTTCGATCAAGCTCCCCGAATGGCTTTGCGGAGGCTCGGCAAGCAATGACGTTAGAAATTAACTTTTCAGCCGATGTGTCATCGGTCTGTCAATGTATTATGTCGACAGACAAGGGAAGCGACCGAGTTGCCTTGATACATACTTATTGAAATAATATGACACCCAACGTACTTACGTTATAATCTCAACAGAGCACAAAGCAGAGGTGCCAATGGGAAGATGGTCCTGTACTGATCAGCGATGATCAGATAGAGAACAAATTTTGGTTGCTCATGCGATAATAGATACATATTTCTGCAGCTATTAACTCGAGGTAGAGTAGAGGGTATCAGAGACAGAAACAATCATACAATCATAGGTGATCTGCAGAAGACCAAAGAGTTGTTAAGGGATACAGGGTTCCGAAGCCATTGTGGGATGAGTGTAGTAATGGTGCAGATGAGAAAGAGATGATGGTGGGAAATTCCTCGAGAAATATGACGCGGAGATTTTGATGGATGAGTCCATTTTGGTAAGATTGAGGGGTTTGTCGCGCCAGCGCGTCACGTTTTAGTGTGCACCAGCACCGAGATTCATCGCACCCAGCACGATTTCCCATGCGAGATCGAGGCAATCCCAGAGTTCGGGATCATGTACCCCGAGAGCGACCGCGTTACGCCAGATGGCGGCGATGTTCTGGGCAACGTTGGTGAGCGCCGCCATTCCGGGTGCGGAAGAGAGGAGGTGTGCCGAAAGCCTGTGTAATGCAGGGCCGGAAGAAAGCGTGCCCCTGACAGCTTGAGAGGATGTGAGGGTCGAGAGGAAGGTGGAGGGAATTGCCGGGACAAGGGTGGAAAGCAATTGAGCAACGGAGTGCGTATACAAAAACGTGTGCAGTGGGGCAAATGCGGCAGGTGAGGGCACCGAGAGCGGGAGGACGGGGAGGGTGACGCTGACTGTGGCATTTGGATGTCCGGACACAGTAGAAGGGGGTAAACGAGGAAGGGACGCGCATTGGGAGGCGAGGACGACCGCGTGAGTGGGGACGAGGAGTGCAGAAGAGTCCTGAGAGGATGATCTGGAGAGAGCTAGGACATGCGTTGGGAAGGATGTTACATGTGATGTTGCACGGAGCGGAATGGTGAGGGATCGTGTTTGCTGCAGCTGCGACCGCGGCATAGAAGACGGCAAGTGGGATGGCGAGAGCGCCGATATGCCACCCAGCATCCTAAGGAATCGTAAGCAACGAGAGCCATGGAGCGATATAGGGTACCCACTGGTTGGCTTGAACGCGCAACCCACGGCGAACATATTCGATAGCAACGCCGGCCAGTTCTGGGGCGACTGCTGCAATGTTCTGGGCAGGTATGTCGGCGTAAGGCGGCCGCTGAAGAGTGCGGGGGAGTTGAACGTTGGTGGGGTAGGTTTGCTGAGCAGAGTACATGGCGGATGCAGAGGCCGTGTCTTCAGAGTCCCAAATGGCTTTTGTCTGGATGGGGTGGGCAGGGCGAAGCTGAAACATTATGAGAACTTATTGAATGAGGATATGGGAAATGATCTAATGGAGTAGGAGACAAAGGTTGCTGAGTTGAAGCAGGCTGTGAGTTTTGGACGTTACCGAGGACGGCGAAAGTTCTTATACTCATCAAAGCGCCATTTGTAGCACAAAGATATGTTGCAGACATGACCTGCCTTCTTGCGCATTTGGTCAATCGTTTGTTGGTAACCGTTTAGGCAACTCCCCCGCCTCGCGTTGTTAAAATAAACTCTAATCCAGCCCATACACATGTCGACGAATGCCTGATAGCCTTAGTAGTCATCACAACGTCCCTGAGGCTTTGTTCTACCTTTAGCTACCCTTTGGAACTCCCCGACGATTTTTTTGCGCTAGACAAGGTTGTCCAACGCGCACAATGACACAGATATTCCCGATGCGGCACGAGGCACGCTTACTTCTAGGTCGTGTCTGATACGCGTGTCCGAGTTTTGTCAAAGGCCCCTTCGGAATGGAATGCCTTGTTGATCTACGCTACAGTATACGTAGCCGAGCTCCGGATGGTGCTGCCGAAGAGAGTACCACCGTGACCGTGACTATTGCCAATATCTCATACCGTCTTCTGCCGCGTGTCTTCGCGGGCACTGTGGCAATGGCTAAGTAGGTAATACTGTGTTTCCTTCGAGATAGTGGCACTGTATTTAGTTCAGTAACGTTAACTCAAGGTTTATGTGCTCCTCATGCAAGTTGAGGCGACACCTAGTAGGGTTGGCCCTCACCACTCAACTTCCGATTGAACCCGTTCCATGACGGAGTCCCGAGGGTGTCTCTTATCGGTATCGTATTAATAGCTATCTGTTACATCCACAGGGACTCACTAGGTCGCACCGAAGTACTCCGCAAAGAACGGCTGTAGAAACGTGCAGTCCATCCATGGACGCCTAGACTTACCATGCTGTATGGTCCGATATCATGAAGCGTGCCACTCTCGCCCACGTGTTCACTCTTCCGTGCTGTACTCCGCTCCCCACCACCCTCGTGTCCATAAAACGCCCACAGACGCTCACCTGTCCCTGAGTGTGTGTTGTCACCACCCCGATGTGATGTTTTCCTGCAGGCAGACTTGTGGACGTCACGTTATGAACCCCACGATCGGAAACCTCGCAAGTGTGGCCACGCATAGGCACGCCCTCCGGATCTTCCACCATCGTGTTTGCTCGCCGGTAAGTTGACTCATCATGCATTTGGATTTGTGCCATTTCGAGCCTGAGTTCCATAGATATCGAGTGCCGCCAAATTTTTTCGCGAAACGTCTGTTAGATTACTTCATCGCGTCCGGATTCGATGGGTCATAGGCACCTTCGGCCGCGTTCGCAAGATGTCGAGAGCTAGTTAAAGTTCGCCGTGGCTTCCAATAGACGTAAGTTTTGTGGTCTGAAAAGCTCCGTTATCTCTCGGCGCGCTCGTCGTGTGTACGGCCCTGATAGTTCTGAATGTGCGTTCAACGCCGCATGTGGTTCGCTTTTGCTGGCTCGTCGTTTACGCTCGTGGCTAATAGCTCACAAAAACGGCTCAACAGCCTTATTTAGGAGCGGCGTATAAATTCAAATCTGGGGGGCAATTTGATACGGGCCAAGTATCCGAAATTTGAGTACCATTGGTTGCATTATGATGGGTGTACCAACTGAGTCGAACGGGACGCCGCTGTACGTTTCTGCGATGATGAACCGAGCCGGCCGGCAGGGTGCGCAGATGATGATCGCGATAAATCTAGGGTCCATACCATAGAAGTCTTACTTGGAAGGTTTCCGTGGAGCGTTTGGGACATTTCCGTGAGTCCGATAAGATCGCAACGTACCTGAGATGTGGTGGGGATCATTGCATATTTTCGCCATGAATATGGATGTGGAGCACTCGTTCGCTAAAATATCAATCTGAGGGCGTACCAGTCTTGTTCCGTGTTATCACGTGGGCATACAGGCTCATACTTGCGAACTCTCCACGAGACTCATCATGGTGACCACAACAAAGAAAAGGACGCCACTCGCAACACCAGACCCGCAAGCAAGATTTGCAAGCGTCATTAAATAGAAGCATACTGACCTGGTAGCCGAGCAAGAGATCACAGCGTGCACCCATGATCGTAGTCTTCTTATCGACAATGTCGAACCTCCTCCTGACTGGATGGCCCTGAAATGTCCTTGAGGTGTTTGTATGAATCATAGATGCCACCAGATTAACACTGAGTCTGTGCGTTGTTCAGAGGTGTGTCTCTCATCTGGCTTCCTGTTCGTCCACGTAGACACCGTAAGAGGCTCCACGTGTGCGGGTGGCGGTGGTTCTGGGATAAGTGCACGAATAGGGGGATCGAGAAAAGACACCAGGCAGCTCGACGGACACATCTGAGAGTGATGTATGCTTTGCAGTGATCATTGCGTCTCCTATAATGTTTTCTTGTCTTTGCTGCTGCCTTTTCTAAATACTCATCAGATATTCACAAAGCTTCACATAGATGCCGCCGGCCACGCGAGAGAGCAACATGCGCGTTGAACGGATGTCGATTATAACGAGCCCTAGCGTTTGCCCCTGAGCTTCATAAGCGGTAAATGCAAACGCTAGCGTGACTGGGAGCTGACGGCGTGTCGCGTGCGCGGGTTGGAGACAACATAGAAGGTGTGAGTAACAGAGGCTATTGGGATTCGGCGGGATTGTAGACGTCGAAATTTCGTGGCAACCTTGATGATGATGAATAGTGGGGGAAATGCAGAAATGTAGCGACATAAACAGGTACGTGATCAACTCAGCTCGCGAGCGAGGTCCTTAGGTGGCACCGGCCGCCCACTGATCTGGGTTGTTGCGGTTCTTTGGGGTTTGTTAGGGTTTCGTTCCCCCCTCATCCTCCGTATTCTGGAGTGACTGCTAATGTGGACCTTTCGTGCAATCACGTCGTTGTCTGACTGTAGCCGTGTCACTTACATTGCCTGTATCCATCCTATCGCTTCTCAAATATGAAATGGGCCTCTGTAAAATGAATGTCACTGCGGAGGCGTCGCGTGCCCCGCCCCGCGTCCCAGCGTCGTCGTTGCCCCCGTTTGGCGAACATCCCGCCCAGCGTCTCTCCGTCGTCGCGCGTCCTCTGCCGTGCGGTGCTCTGTCATCGCGTTGACTTTTAACGTGATGCCACTACAGCGCGGTCGCTCGTGATCGTACGTCATTGCGTGTCTTCTCGGTCGTCTCTTAATTGTTCTGTACATAACACCCCTTTCTTGCGCCACGACCTCTTCTTCATATCGCGCCAACACAAACACTCTGTTCGCGTCCAAACACGCCCCCCGAACCTCGCCTCTCGCAGGCCATCCATCCCTCACTGGCACCTTCTTTTCTCTCGCCTCTGCCTCGGACGACCACATGACCCCTCTACTTCCCTCCCGTCCCCAAGGCGCAGACGCGCTCTCGCCGATGCCGCCCGTGCAGATGACGCAAACACAAGCAACGCTGTCCCACTAACCCGCCCCCGTCCCCGTCCCCGCCGCCGCAACGCCTAACCCGACTGTCTAGTGTCCCCGCAGACATGTCTCGCGGAAGGGAATTGACGGTGCCCATTCCCG
>JBBPNP010000056.1:0-101132 GCA_038090955.1 Xerocomellus intermedius
TATCAGCCAATGGCTGATTCACCTCTTATCTCTTATCATACTATACAGTTATGATATTAGAGTTCAGTATCAATATGTACAAACAGTACTAGATACTATATAAGATGGGCCTTACAGCCTATCTCTCCATCGAACTATCTTGTTCTTTCCTCCCACTGGTTCACTCCTAAGTTCTCTCAAACTTACTCTTGAACCACTCAACACCTTTATTACCATCCAAGAACCTGTCTACGTGAGTCTCCCACTAGACACTCTATCCCTTCGTGTTCCTGTGCTTTCGGGGTTATATTCCCGAAAGATAATACCTAATAGTACCCGATAGTACCTGACCCCAGCCAGGCAGAGGTTCGTGCTGTGTCCTTTGATCATATCAGTACACTGGCACCGACCTTGAATTGACAGTATAATTTCCGTGGCCTTCTGGGAAGAAAACCAACTTGACCTAATGGGGGAGCATTGAGCTGAACAACTATGCACGTTTTTGGGATGCGTGCGGGTGGTTGAGATATTTCCACGGTATGTGATCGCCAAGCACCTTTGCGCCCGGCTCGGTGGACCCATCCTGGAGCTCCGCACATATAAGCAGACCGACTCGTTGCTTGCAGTTCGCCCGAGACGGTTTGACCCCACAGATATGCGGGTCACCAGACTAGTTGGAGGCAAATCGGACTCGGTTACACCAACTGAACCGAGACGAGATTGCAGAGTAGTAATGAGGCACCGTGATCTCAAAGTTTAGCAAGCAGTTCAGCTTGATGAGTACATATCTCGTGGTTCCCAGCAGTGCCGCAGGAAGTGTACACGGATTACAACCCGCATACTTCCGTTGAAACATGTGATTCAAGTCGGAGGACGCGATGCAAGGCACACAGAAGCAAAATGCCTCTCTCGACCCACAGTGCATGAAGAACTGTCCTGTGACATAAGATCAGTCATAGGCCGCTCAGATGGAATGTAGAATTATAGAATTTCAAATACCTAATCGTAAGAGATCGGAAGTTTCGATGAACCTTGATACACGGCGTTCGTTGGGAGGCGAGGGTTGACATGTGTGAACGTGTTTGGGCACCCTAGGTTCTACGTTTATCGATACATTCGATGCGAGAACGCACCCAAAAATGACCAAACTGTTTACAGTCACCGAGATTGCCTTCGATGACCAGGAACGAACCTGAAGGAACGTGTATGAAGGCACTTACTGGTGACGTCACCCGGACGTGAGAGACTCGTCACCAGTAGACATACTAAGCGCCAGGGAAAGCAACTCGGTATGCAGCTGTGCGCAGTTAGGCCATTTATCGACCTGTACCTGACCAAATTGCCGTGCCGGCTCCGCGGACCACTCGGGGCTTTACTCCTCAGGAGTCAGTATGTCTGTTGGCGAGCGCATGCATCAGATAGAAGCGTTCGAGAAAAAGGTATCTGCCTGCGCTAGAACTTATTCATCGTAAGGAAAGGCGGAGTCGGTGCTGACAGCGACACATACACTGCATCCCGGATCGCTAGCAATACGCAAACCCGTTGAATTATCGGAATAAGCAACACCACCTGCACTATTACCAGTGGCTGTGGCTGCGGGGGAAGTAGATGAGTCGTTGAAAGCGATAGGATATGTCTCACGCGATTACTTGCAGACGAAGATGAGTTCAAGAAGCACTAGCAGGAGAGCAAGGAGCAGTGGATGACACAAGAGATCAAGGTACTTTTCCTCAGCCAGAGCGAGAGCGGTAAGAACACAACGCTCAAGCGTGAGTACCACACCTACTTGGCGCCATTCCCTCCTCCGCTGCGCGCCCCCTGTCCCGATTCCTTTGTCTCTGTCTATTGACGCGCGGCATATGTGCGCCGAATCCAAACAGAGCTCAGACCGCGCCCATATATAATATCCAGACGGGCGAGAAATACTTCCCCGACGCCTTTCATGGACGTAGAAACCACGCTCGTACCATCCTATTTGCGACTGGTAGGCCGGTGCATGTCCTCCATCTAATCCACTTGCAGTCAAGATACCTAGATAACCTTCAAGTTGGGCGCTCACCAAGTTTTGCCTCACCCAATTCAATGCCCCTCGCACAGAACGCTCCAAAACCAAAGGGCACAGAAAACCCCACATCGTCACCGCAAAAGGGTACGAAGAGCTCACAGAACTCGTCGGAGAATAGTCCGGGGAGAAAGACTTTGCGAATATTTGCTCTGTGATCGAGGCACGTCGACCGAGACCGCTCACAATCGATGATCTGCCGACGGATCTCGACGCTGCGGAGTTGGAGGCATCCGCAACGAACGGGATGCCGCACGGGAGTGACGTGAACGATACTGAGGAGGAGGGGGAGGGGGAGGGGGAGGAGGAGGAGGAGGAGCGACTCATCTCGACGCCGCATGAATGTCCGAATCCAGAACCGCCCACTTTGTGTGCGCCGTTGGGACCGAGCACTCTGTTACGCATGTCACTGCCCGTAATCATCACTGGGAGTGACGCGATAACACCATCCCCCATGCCCAAAGCCGTCTCACCTTCCAGCTTGTCGCATCGATCGTGACGTACTGCGAGGTTCATACACATGTACCATAGATTCGTTGCATTACTGTACATCGCTTCTGTAGGGCCGTTATGGACTCTAATAATAAGAGGTGAATCAAAAGGAACAACAAGTCGGATGAATTTACATAATTTGCAGGCGAACGGCAACCAACCCGTTCCCGCAGGCACGTCAAATGCCTCTTCCAAATCTTACGCCGTCTCACTGGCAGACGCCTTGTCGTGAACCTCCTTATCATCGCTCTCGATTGGGTAGTGCTTCTGGCTCGGTTTCCAGTTGGACGATCTCCAGGGTTTGACGTTAGCACGGTACAGTTCGTCGACCTAGACGCCGTTCGAGTCAGTTCGGTCGGACCGCGTCCTACGACGGAACGATCGAGGGGCAGACCTCTTCTAAACTCAACCCCTTTGTCTCGGGGATCGCAAAGTAGACGAAGACGTAACCAAAGACGAGCACGCCAAAAAATATCAGCATAATCAAGGGTCCAATTCTGCAAAGAAGTGGGGTTCAGTACGGGGGTCGACCACCTGATAAACCAAAAACAGGACGGCTGGCCGTTCAAAACGAAAGGAGTACGCACCTGGCTGCGATACGAGGGGCAAATAACAAGAGCATAAAGTTCCATATCCAATCTGAAAAAAACGCGTCAACTCGTCACGTCCCGAGAGCAAACACAAAACCAAACGATGCGAGCGACGCACTCGTAGCGCTACCCAGTGCGATGCATTTGGCTCGCACGCGCAACGGGAAGCTCTCCCCGAGATACACCCACGGCGCCGGGCCCCAAAACATCGCGAACCCAAAGACGTGGAGGACCGCAAAGGCGATGACGGCGTTCCCGCCGCTCTTGTTTCGCTGGGTGAGGTCTGCGGCGGGCGTACCGGTGGGCGCGAGGGTGAAGTGGCCGACGAGCCCGACGGAAATAGCGCAGACGGCTTCCCAGATGGCACCTGTTAAGAGGGACTGTGGTAGTGTTGGGGATTGAATGTGTGCGTGGAGATGGGTGGATACGTACACGACGGCGACCCCATGATTCAATGAGGATGAGAGAGGGCACGGTTCCGGCGACCGAGACAGCCCCAAGGATAACCTGTATCACGTACGGGGAGAGCCTGTAACGTGTCAAGAGATGCGTAGTAGCTACACGCGCAACGACGACCTACTGAGTTCCCGCACTTCGGAAGAACGTGTCCCCGTAGTAATCTTATCGTTCCCATTGACAGTCAGAAGCAATCACCATGAAGACGATCCAAATCCGCCAAGTTCGAATACGCACAATAAAAGTTTTGTCCGTTCAGTTGCTGGATGCACTGCAGCATTATCCCGTTCCCCGTTCGCCTCCACATGGCGTTGCGGGTCGAGAAGCACGCTGCCCACGTCGCCTTGCCGCCATCGTTCTCGGCCTTGATCGCTTCTGCAAGTTCAGCAACGTGTCCTTCCACCACGTCGGAGTCAATCGGGACAGAATTAAGCTTTGCAATCACAGCGCGCGCCTCTTCGGCCTGATTCGTGCCTAATAAATGACGCCTATTCATAGATGATCGATCGCCGAACATGGGTGTAAGATGGTGCAATACAGGGGAGGGAGGGAGAGAAACCACTTACGGTGATTCTGGCAAAAAGAAGACACCCGAGAGCAGAATGAGCCCCCACATCATCTGCAAGCCGACTGGGATACGCCAAGATGCCGAGTTGGCGATGGTATGGGTTACGAGAGCGATGATGCAACTGAAAAAAATGCCAATGATGATCTGAAGCTGATATAGCACGACCATCATTCCACGAATAGATTTCGGTGCCGTCTCGCCGTTGTAAAGAGGCACGATGGCTTTTGAATGAACGATGAACGTGAGACGGAGGGGGGGAGGGGGGGAGGGGGGACAGACCGGACAATGCACCGACACCGAGGCCAGCGATGAACCGTCCCATCGTAATTTGGGCGATCGAGTATGTGGTTGCCGTTTGGATCGCCACACCGATAGTAAATATACCAGTCCATATGAGGATGGAATCCCGTCGTCCCATGCTGTCTGTTGTGAATGTCTGTGCAAGAGAGCCGCTGGGATGATAAATACGCCATCAAACTACGAATGACGGGTATCCTAAAGGCAAATTCTTACACGAACGTCCTGCACAAGAAGGAAATTAGAGAGAAGGCATTTCGGCACAATACAAGCGCAAAATTCACCCGGCTGACAGGAGTGAGGTGATGATACTCTGGCGTGAACTGGACAAGTAATATGTCCCATCCGAGTTCACTTCGCCGAAGCGCTGTATGAAGTCAGGCATGATCAAGATTCCCTTGAAAGGGGTGAACACTTGCTCAATTTGACCGGAGTCGGGAGGCAGACATACCGAGATCACACCAATGTCGTAACCAAAGAGGAAGCCTTTTCAAAGAACTCAGTCTAGCAAGATGAACGCATCGCATCGCATCATATATCGTTGTCAACTGGATAGACACGACTCACAAAAGTCACACGATGGATGGAAAGCAGTCACCTCCTGAAAATGGTTAGAAACATGAATACCCACGAGAACTTTGGATGTATGCTTCTAGGACATACCGAACGCGATGAAAATAGCAAGCAGTATAGCTCGTCGATTGGTCGGGACGTGGCTCATTTCCGCCATAACGGACTTCTTTGATTTCGCTCGGTAGAAGCGGGGAAACGATCGGGGCGTATCAGTGCATGCAAATGCCTATTTACAGAGCAATGGAACTACGACTAGGGAGAGTTCGGAAGGGGGAAGTTGGGGGAAGCGCGGGACGCTTTCCGACCCGGGGCAGGAACCGATACGTGCCGGGTAGGGCCTGAGCTGCGAGGACGGGAGGGACCGGCTCCCATGAAGGAGCAGGCAGGATTCATAGGCTACCGCACGGGTATACCCGCGGGTACCAGCGACCGTACCCGGCACGGGTACGGATGTCGTCGCGGGTAGATATTTGCCTATCCACGGGTATTGTCGAGGGTGGGCGAGCGAGCGAGCACGCATGTGCACGCATACATTGTCTGCATGCGTGTTCGTGCGACAGCATGGTGGGAGGAAGAAAGAAAAAAGAAAAAGGTGGCGCGCGTGCCAGGGTGGGCGACACGCATGCTCGCACGTTCGCGCAACAGCGTGGGGGGCGAGGATGGAGCTTGACGGGTCCATAGGGTCGTCAACGCGCGGGGTTTCGGACGCGGCGGTGTATGACATGCATGGCGAGTTCGAAGCTCGTCACCAGTGGGCGTGATTGATTGATTGATGGTAGTGTTTTGTAAACCTGCGGCGAGGGTACGCGTACGCGTATGGGTGTCCAGCAGCAGTACCCCCATCCGACCCGTACCCTACCCGCGCGGTTGCCGAGTTGGTTTGCTGATGCACACTCGGCCTCCCGGGCTACAGCATCTCACCCTAAATTCCAAGCCTCGACTTGCTGGTTGTGTTCAGTGTCCCAAACGGAGATGAGCTGTTCGACGACTTGATCCATGTCTTCGTTGAAGTTGGTCATAAGATCCTCATGCACGAGGCGAGAGCGTTGGAGGCACAGTCAGGTTGGACTTCAAGAGAACGGCCGACCATGGTTGCGTGGGAGTGAACGCGATGGGAAAAAGAGCGACTGGACGAAGGGAGTGAGAGCATGCAACGAGACGCGAGGATGACTGAGATCAGGACGAGCGGCGATTGGTGGCACGGGACAAAACGACAAAGTGCCGCTTACTGTAACGCCACTCACCCTCGCTACGTCAGAGTGTGACAAGCTTCTTTGATACCTTCGTCCTAAGGTTTGGGGGGATCAGAAGGTGAAACAGTTCTCCACCTTGGCTATCACTCTGTATGAGCATGGAAAGCATGACCACACGTTTCATATGACCGTCCGGGCCGGCCGGCCTTGGAAGAGTATTACAGAATTTATAGCTGGGGACTCACTAGCATACTGCGATCAGAATGCAGGATACCAGAACACAGCCAGCAACCAGCCAGGCTGGTTTCATGCTGTGTCCTTCGATCATATCAGCACACCGACCTTGAACCGACGGTATAATTTCCGTGGTCTTCCAGACGTTTTGGGAATTTCACAATGTATGATCGTCGGGCACCTTTGCGCCTGTCTCGCTGGACCCATCCCCAGGGCCCCACACATATAAGCAGAATTAAACGACTCTTACAGTTCGCCCGAGACGGTTTGACCCCACAGACGGGCTGGTCACCAGGCTAGTTGTAGACAAATCGGACTCGGCTACTACACCAACTGAACTCAGACGAGATTGCCATGAGTAGTAATGAGGCACTGTGATCTCAAAGTTGGCAGTCTAACTTGATCGTCTCGTAGTTCCCAGCCGTGCCGCATAAAGTGCACACGGATTACAATGTGCATACTTTCCGTTGAAACATGTGATTCAAGTAGGAGGACGCAACACAAAAGCAAAACGCCACTCTCGACCCACGGTACATACATATGAAAAATGTCCTGTAACACAAGGTCAGTAGTAAGCCGTTCAGATGAAAGACAGACTTCTAGAGTTATACCTAATCGCAGGAGATCGGAGGTTTCAATGAACCTTCAAGTTGATACACGGCGTTCGTCGGGAAGCGTGAGGGTTGTGTGAACGTGTTTGGGCACCATTTCGACTGAATAGCCGATCCAACTCGTCCGATCCGGGCCACCAGGAGATTCAATTTGCCGAGCGTGTTTCTCGTGGGTACAGCTGAGAGTTTGACAGGGGTCTGCATTTATCGACACATTCGCTGTCCAATATGCCGCGCTCAGGGGTGGGCCAGAAGCAATTGTGAGAACAATAGCGTCCGCACCCAAAAAAGACCAAACTGTTTACAGTCACATCGAGCTTGCCCTTCGATGACCAGGAACCTCCAGGAACGTGTATGAAGGTACTAGTGACGTTACCTTGTAAGCGAGACGTGAGTTCAAGTTTCAGCAACTCGTCACTAGACATGCTACGCGCGAGGGAAAGCAAAATGTTTCAACTCGGCGTGTAGCTGTGCGCTGTTTGGCCATTTATCGACCCGTACCTGACCAGATCCCCGCGCCGGGTCCGCGGACCACTCCTGGCAATTTTACTCCTCAGTATCTCTGTTGGCGAGCACATGTATGAGAAAGAAGCGTCAGAGAAAGTATCTGCCTGCGCTAGAACTCATTCATCGTAGTAAGGCAAAGCAGAGTGCTGACACATACACTGCATCCCTGGACCGGATCGCTAGTAACACGCGGTCGGCAGGACGCAGCCACCGAAAGTACTAATCGGAGCAGGAGACCCGTTGAATTGTCGGAACAATTAATGTCACCTGCAATACCAACACAAATGGCTATGGAGGAACAGGGGGCGGTAGATGAGTCGTTGAAAGGGGCGATGATGTGTCTCGCAGAAAACGAAGACGAGAAGCAGTACGGATAGCCGGAATGATGGAACGGGTAGCGAGCAGAACATACTTCACAAACATGCCTACGTGGGGTTGTGCGCAGCCGCAGCCGACTTGAAGCTCTGGTAGGACCTTGGCTGTCCTACAGGTGAGCTCATTGAAAGGAAGATGGGCACGTGAGTCGATGGATATCCCAATTTGGAAGTGGCTTCTCTGCCTTGTTACGACTATACAAGTTCTTCCTCCCATCGTCTTCCCAACCCTACCGGGCCAGGGCGTCTCGCTCTTCTTCCCTCTCCTCCGCCTCCTCGCGCTCATCGTCGACAGTCGAAAACGATGATGAACGTCCCCCTCGTCCCGAACCGCCGTAGATCCATGTCCGATCCATTCTGGGCCGCCCTCCAGCCTCCACCAAACGAGTCTCCCGCAGATCGCGACCGCAGGCTCTTCGCCGAGCTCGAAGCAAAGCGTGTTAGCGATGGGATCGATGAAATGCTCAGACAGGAGAGGAAGGAGCAGCGGATGAAACAAGAGATTAAGGTACTTCTCCTGGGCCAGAGCGAGAGCGGTAAGAGCACAACGCTCAAGCGTGAGTACCTCACCTACTTGGCGCCTTTCCTTCCTCCGTTGCGCGCCCCTTGTCCCGATTCCCTTGTCTCTGTCTATTGGCGCGCGGCGTGTGCGCGCCGAATCCGAACAGAGCTCAGACCGCGCCCAAATATCCAGACGGGCGAGAAATACTTCCTTTTTTGGAATGATGATATTGCCACCCTCACCTCCTTGTTCCCATTGATGCTCACAACAGACGCAGAATTCCAATTAATGCATGCCCCAGCGGCATTCCATGCTGATCGTATTGCATGGCGTGCTGTCATATACCTTAATCTCGTTCGTTCTATTCGCAGGCAAGCACATCGCTTTGCTTTATCTGTTCCCTTATTGATATCCTTCCCTTTAGAATTTTAGACGCCATCTCCCCAGACAGTGAGGATGATGACAATGATGAGCTTGATTGCACACCTCGTCCGAGACATAGCCGTCGTCAGAGTACCCGGGTTGCCGAGTACGAACAGTACCGACGGGCACTTGAGCCTCTCAAGGAGCTCGAGGAACGCTTAATACGCATGCTCTCTTCACCTGACGAAGACGAACCGACACGTATACCTCCTGCGAGATTTGACTGGAATAATGGAACCACCGGTCAGGGTACAGTCACCAAGAAGGGGCGTCCAGCTCCTGTTATTACCATCCCTGCTCGTCAACCCTCTTTCCCCCTTTCTCCCGTGTCACCTACGACATCCCCCGGGGCATCGAGCAGCGGCTCTTCCAAATCGAAACAATCTGAAGTCAGCGTTCACTATAGGTCTAATTGGAAGAAAGCGTTTTCTCTCGGTAATAGAATCAAAAGCCCCAAAAGTGCCCATACAAACGAGATTGAGGGATGGTGGGATGACCCATCAGATCCCGTTCACATACTCAATGCATGTACCCAACCAATGATAGCTCTTTGGAAAGATACCAACGTCAAGCAACGACTACGTGAAAAGGAACTAAGGATAGAAGAAAGCAGCGGCTTGTAAGCGATCCCGTTTGCATTCTCATAATCTGACGCCGATCATTTCCATTGCCATCAGTTTCTTGGATGAGATTACCCGCATTACTGCTCTGAGATATTTTCCGACCGATCGTGCGTGCCTCTTTTTTTTCGTAAAGTGACTGTGTACCGAGACTTAGCTGTCCTGCAGAGGACGTTTTGAAGGCCCGCTTGAAGACCATGGGTGTTGTAGAACATACCTTTTCAATTCCAGACCCCCCACGCATCAACGTTGACTGGAAAATATATGATGTCGGTGGCGCACGCAATCAACGCCATGCCTGGGCTCCGTATTTTGAGGACGGTAAGCTGTGCAAACATGATTCTTATCTCTTGGTCTTATCGACGGTCAGTGAACGCGATCATATTTTTGGCGCCAATCTCGGCATTCGACCAGGTCCTTGTAGAGGTAGGGCAGAACACCTTCGGATGGTTTTCCTGCCACTTACAATGCTTTACCTGTAGGATCCAAAAGTGAACCGGCTAGAAGATTCATTTTTGCTGTGGAGATCTCTTGTTTCCAACAAGCTATTGATGGACGTCAGCATCATACTTTTCCTAAACAAAATCGATCTTTTGCAGGTGAGTTGCTTCCAGATCTCGGCCACCCTCTCAGTTGATGGTGATTTATTCCCAGTCTAAACTGAAGGCTGGTGTCCGTCTCAAGGACCACATAACGCAATATGGCGATAGGCCTAACGACTTCGAGAACGTGTCAAGATGTGAGTAGCCGCTCCTTCTACCACAGCAACAACCCATTCATGTTCTTTCTAGACTTTCAAAATAAGTTTTCGGCGATACACCAAGAGTACTCTGTCAGCAAATCCAGAGAACTCAAGAGTGAGGTCACACTGTCATCGGCACATCTTTGGTCTGACAGCGCTCCCTCCAGTACACTTTACCTCTGTCACAGATACCAGACGGACTGCTACAATCATCCAGAGGGGTGAGTACGGTGGACCAGCCACATGTTGTCGTGCTGACGAGTACAGTGCGAGAAATCATCATCACGGCCAACCTGAGGAGCATACAGCTCATGTAAAACCCCCACGTCTCGCTTCATTTCACGGCATTTCTCCGCATTATCGAATTCGTTCTTATTCTGGTTTGCGCATCTTATAACACGATATACTGTAATTTGTTTCTCCGGGTTCCTCGTATGTATCCCATGCACCCCTTTCGTTCAAAAGAAACGACTTGCACTGTCTTTTTAAACGTATTGCTCACTCCTCCTCACTCCCTGGCCTTGCCTATATATACCTATCTATTGTTGGCAATTCTTTGTTCCGATGGCCATGCATTACATAGACCCCCGAGTAGTTACCAATAATTCCCTGATGCTCCATGAGATGGATCACCTCTTGACGAGGCGGCGTAAGTGAGGATGACGAGCACAATGTGGATACACACTCTATTGATACTGTTACATTGCGTCAATTATTTGCTTCAGCTTCACCTCGTCTAAGATCTCAAATCCCTTTCCGGGTGTAACTTGTGCGAGCTGGACGTTGTGGTGATCGAGCTTCTCCTCCATCACTTGCTTCAATACCCGCAGCGTCAGCTTTTGGGCTTCCAGAAAGCTGATTTGCTAAGGCGATGTCAGCAAAGAAACGTATCGAGCTGGCAGGGCAACTACCTTGTACCACTTGTCCTGAAGCTCGCTTTGTGCAGCCTCTGAACCAGACCCAATCGCTTTTGCATCGTATCGCATAAACGTCCCCGAGGGATCCGTGTGGTATCTAGCAAGGCACGCATCCGATGAACACCGACCAAAAACAGATCGCTCTCGACACTCACAATTGCGGTCCCGCCTCGTCAATGCCCGCAATCAACAACGCCACGCCAAACGGCCGACTCATCATCGCCTCCTCGTCATGTACGCTCTCCCCGAACCTGAGCGCAAGATCACACACGGCCTGTGTGACGCTCTCGACCTTGATCTGTTCGTCGTACGTGAAGGTGTGGTTTTGTGCGGTGACGCGTGCGTGGTCGATCATGGTGCGTGCGTCGGCGGTGAGGCCGGACATGGCGCATCCGAGGTGACGGTCGATTTCCATGATTTTTTCGATGGAGCTGGATTCGAGGAGGGGGGATTGGACGCGTTTCTCGACGGCGAGGATGACGCCTTCGGGGGTGCAGACGCCGACGGTGGTCGAGCCGAGCTGAGTGGGATGTGAGTGCTGGGTGAGGATGGGAGGGATCGGGGGTGCTCACTTTGATAGCCTCGATGGCATATTCGACTGGAACTTTTGGTTAGGACGGGGGTCGGGAGGGAGGGAAGTACTTACCCTGGAAGAGTCGACCTTCTGGAGAGAATGTGTTTACGCCACGATCTGGAAGGGGATACGGAATGAGATGATCGAGGTGGGTGTGCGGTTCTCTTACCGTACTCTGAGCGCGTCAAGAACATGATATGCGAAGTCAAGGTTGCTTGATGATCTCGACGCGCGTCGTGGAGTGGTGATGGGAAGAACCTTCCTTTTACATCGACTTTGTGAACTAGTTTACCCCAGTCACGAACTGGCATGGCGGCGACACCGACTGAACTGCGTTCGATCCTCACCTTCACAGTCAATCTGGCACGGCTTGCTGGTGCCATCATTCTCGAAGGCTCACAAGCCATCCAATCCGCTTCTTTCATCGACGAGAAGAAAAATTCTGCAGATCTGGTCACAGAGTACGATGTCGCCGTCGAGAACCTCGTCATGACCCAGGTCAAGAACGCGTACCCGAGCTTCCAATTGTGAGTGTTCCGTTCCAAGGTGCAAGGCGTTCATCGCCCATCGCGTCGTGTGCTCTCAGTATCGGGGAAGAGTCGTACGCTTCTGGGGTGCGTGCAGCGCTGACCGATGACCCGACGTTCTGCGTTGACCCCATTGGTAAGCCGCGTCTCGCTCGTGCGCAATCTCAGACGTCTAGCTCCTCTAGATGGAACCACCAACTTTGTCCACGGGTTCCCGTTCTGTTGCATCTCCCTCGGTCTCATCTATCAGAAACGTGCCGTCCTGGGTGTCGTCTACAACCCGTTCTTGGACTACTTGGTATGTGGTCTTGCTGCACCATACAGCCCACGGTCACGTCTGTGCAGTATACAGCGATCGAGGGCCAGGGGTCCTATCTCACCCGGGGCTCTGGCCAGCCAATGAAGCTGCCATTGGCCGCTCCGAAACCACTTCCTTCCCTGTCCAAAGCACTCATCGGTGCGTTCCCCATCCATCACATATCGCATCGTTTATCCCGATGATTCTAGACGTCGAATGGGGCTCTGACCGGGCTACACCTGTGATCGAGCTGAAATGCGATGCGTATCTACGCCTGGCAGCGGATCCTGATGCTGTGGCGCGTGGACGGATGGCACGCTCGCTTCGCACGACGGGAAGCGGTGCGCTCAACTTTTGCCTGGTTGCCCAGGGTGCCATCGACGTTTGCTGGTGAGCTATGCATGTCAACGTCCGTTCCGCTTCAGCTTACGAGGTGATCCAGGGAGATTGGATGCTGGTAAGCAGGCCTTTGTGGGCTCGTCCAATCGATGACTGACTGGGGTGATCACCTAGGCCATGGGATGTCTGTGTGAGTTTCTACGACGGGTCTACAAGCCACGATGTTTGAATGCGGTCCATCAGGCCGCTATCGTCATCATACAAGAAGCAGGCGGCAGTGTGACGTCCTGTTCTCTCCTTGCGTCGGAACGTCCACACGCCGATCTATTCACACTAACCCCGGAAGTCTTGATGGGCCGCGAATTCCTGGTCGTCAGAGCTATCCCGGCGACGCAAGGTGAAACTGGCAGGGAAGCACGGTTGCGTCTCGCCAAAGAGTTTTACGAGACGGTTGGGAATACGACCCCGATGTTGCGGGGCTGAATGGGAGGCTCGCACGTGGATGGGGTGATAGACGAGACACTAGAATACCATTTCCCGGGGAATAGTGTAAGTTGTCACGACATCCGAGTCAAAGGGACCCAGTGCACGTTCGTGAGGTGCTACCAGAGCCGGCATGATTGCCGGTGGCCCGGACTACCGTTGATCGATATGTTCGGCAGACCGCTCCACACTCTCAACATTCACCATGTCGACCACTTTGGGACCCGCTGAGCTGCGCTCGATCCTCGCCTTCACTGTCAACCTCGCACGCACCGCGGGCACACTCATCCTGGAAGGATCTCAAGCCATCCAGGCGTCCTCCGATGTCAACGAGAAAAAGAACTCGGTCGATCTAGTGACGCAGTACGACGTTGCCGTCGAGAATCTAGTCATGGGCGAGATCAAGAAAGCCTATCCCGCCTTCAAGTTGTACGTGACATTTCCGACGTTCACGACGCTCCAACGCACCTGACATACTCGATGATAGCATCGGCGAGGAGTCTTTTTCCGCTGGGACGCGTCCCGATCTAACCGACGAACCGACGTTTTGCGTGGATCCCATTGGTGCGTACATGCTCTCTATCGTTCACTCCGCGGCGTGTATTCATGCATCACAGACGGCACCACGAATTTCGTACACGGCTTTCCGTTCTGCTGCATCTCCCTCGGTCTGATCTACCAAAAACGCCCAGTCCTTGGCGTTGTATACAACCCCTTTATCGAGTATCTGGTGAGACCCTTCTTCGTGTTCTACTCGTCACGATCAGAGGTTGACGCGCCCGCAGTACACGGGGATCGAAGGCCAGGGATCGTACCTCACGCGAGGCACCGGTCAACCGCAAAAGCTCCCCCTCGCATCCCCAAAGCCTCTTCCTTCCCTATCCAAGGCTCAGATCGGTACTGTCTCCCGTCCATTACTTGACTCTCGAAAAACCTGACCGATTGATTCAGCCGTCGAGTGGGGTTCCGACCGAGGCACCCCTGCCATCAACGACAAGGTAGGCTCGTTCCTAAAGCTCGCCGGGGACAGCTCCGTTCCTGGCGGGAGGATGGTGCAGTCGCTTCGTTCGATGGGAAGCGCGGCGCTCAATTTTTCGATGGTCGCGCAGGGTGCGCTTGACTTGTACTGGTGAGTCTTTTCTGTCGCTCGTCCGTCGTCGGGCTGATGTGTAGCATAATTTAGGGAGATTGGATGCTGGTGAGCACGTTTTGAGGTTTGAGCCAGATGGCCGTTACTGACGGATCGACCTAAATAGGCCGTGGGATGTATGCGTGAGTGAGGGTGATTTGGTTGCTCGTATCCTACTGATATGGGTGTTACAGGCTGGTATGGTGATCGCACAGGAGGCCGGCGGTGTCGTGTCGGGCTCGCACGCTATTTTGAACACGACCAGCGCGGACGTTGATCCTTTCAAAGTCACGCCCGAGATCCTGACGGGTCGCAAGTACCTGGTCATCAGAGGCATTCCTGATCTGCCCAACGAGACGGGGAGGCAAGCGCAACTTCGTATCGCGAAAGAGTTTTACGACACTGTCAAGGACACGGAGCCAAACTAGAGAGCGGGATCGAGGACGTTATTGACTTTGTATAATACACACGGTTTCGGAGAAGAGATGAATTACAAGTGATCTCCGACGTATGGTGAAAAGAATGCCACAAGACTATAAAGACGGGGCGGAGTTGGGGTCGTATGGCGCGAGCATGAGGACGCCGACATGGAACTGTAGGAGGGTGTTGATGGCGATTATGGGGAGAACGAGCCAGAATCATTCCTACTAATCCAGAAGGCGGCCTCTGACGAAGAAGGACCGCGCGCTGAATTGCTAGATTTGAAGAGAGCGGTAATGAAGTAGGCGAGAAAGGCCTGGGGTTCCATAGCGTGTGACCCGGATTCAGGCCATGCCGATCCGGGACCTGCCACACGTTTTTTGTTTTCTCCCCAGCGGGATTCTGACTTTGTGAGACAATGTTGATCAGATTTTGTGTAGCGTGCGCTGGTGGAAATTGAGTGTGTCCGAATCCAAAAAAAGGCACGGGCAGAAAGTTGCGTGTGAGGCTGTCAGCCGAGGTCGCTTCTCCTCCCATCCACTTCCCTCCCGCCCCCAAGTGCCCCTCCTTATCCCCCCCAATGGCCATCGACCGCAGACAACAGGCCAGCGGTGCCTCCACAACCGCTGCATCCGCCTCATCCGCCTCGTCAGTCTCCGCCGGGTCCTCTGCATCCGCTGCCACGACTTCAGCTGCAGCCATCGGTATCACAGGTGGCCCCGGGTACAACCCAAACGCAACCGCCGTCTCCACCGTCGCTGCCAACGGAAACCCCGGAGAGATTGTCTTCACCCAGCCTCCCCTCCAGTCCACTTCCTATTACAAGATTGCTCCGGGTGAATATGTCACCTTTGGCTGGAACTTTAGCTACCTCGCAAACGTACCCACCGCCATAACCGTATCCGCCGCCTGCGAAAACGGAAACACATATCCAATAGGCCCCTCAGACGGCGTCATTGCAGGTGACGCGCAAAGCGTCGTGTGGTATCCATATGGTTACCAGACCGCCAACCCCAACTTGCCCCTCGCACAGGCAGAATATACCCTACTTGTGTTCGGTCCGGGCGGTCCCAGTGCAGCTGCAACTCCGGGGTACCTTGCACCAAACAGCCAACTCCAGTTTGCGTTGTATACCCCTCAGCCGTACACACCGCTGGCAAGTGGTATGTCATTTTTCATCTTGTCTTTTCTTCCATCCGATTCATTCGTTCTCTTTTCAGGTTGGCAGTGCGCGGGTTGTGGAGGTGCACTTGATCAATTCAAAGCCCATCCCGCGTCCATCGCACTCATCACCACCTTGCTTGTTATTTTCCTCTCAGGGTTCACCACGCTGCGCAGAGTCTGGGACTAGCCGCTCCCTTCTTTTTTTTCGAGGCCGTACATTGGAAAGTCGAGCGTCTTGGGGGATTTCATAGACATTTCGAACGGACTTGCATTGGACACCACACATACGTACTCTGGTAGATTATTACGTTCCTCATCCTCATGCCGCATTTTTTATATGGCTTTATCTGCAACGCCATATCGCCCCACATTTGTGGTATAATATGCTCTCGTTACGCATCTCTTGGCTCGTTGCAGCTTTTACGTTTCACAGTCCTTGCCTTGCTTACCATACCACGTTGTGTTCCTACGACGGACGTGTGTTTGTCTGCCTGACTGATTTGTGATCAATGGCAGTCGTTACCCAGGCTCGAGCAACTTCAGTTGCGGGTGTACCATGGTAGCCTCACGATTCAAGTGCTGGAAGACCAGCATCCGTGTCATCGGGTCTTCAGATCAGTCACATGGTTGGCTTTTGTTCCTCCAATGGACAGCTCAGTCTCACATACCTGTGGACAACGTTGTGGTCAGATTCATTTCGAGTTTTCAATGATTCACTTGGTAGTGTCAGCAACGCATGGAACTTTCATGTGTCAACGACTTTCTGTCCTCATACGATCCATGTTCGAGACCCTCACAAGGTCGCATGTGGTGCTCCGCTGGTGCCACTACCACAAGGCTGCCTATGTTTAGGACACTCTGATCCACTCCCACATTCTACGTGGCTGCTCAAGACCACCCGAATCAACACCGAGTCCCATGCTCCAACGGAAACCAAAGGTCACGTCCAGCTTCGCGGAAGCGCCGCCTCGGGCTCCCCCAGAGACGGGGTTATAGCCGCGACCCAGATTCTGAACGGACCCTAGAATAGCTTCTCCACTCGCAATCTACGAGTTCGGGTTCGCGAACATGCGTTGGTCACCTTGTTCTATCGCCTCCGCCTTCTATCAACGCTAGCATATACGCAGTTTGGAAGTTCGCCATCATGATTATCCCCCGGCGTCACCACTGGGTTTCGCCGCTGGAAAACACTGTTTTCTCAGAGGCAAAGTTCGATCTTCGAGGTCGCCGTAAGTAAGCCCCATCTCCGTATACCCGGACCGCATGACACCGTTCAAGGGTCATCTGATGTCCGGGAGATCCAGGTCGCGCGCCAACTCCAAAGTCAGAGGGATTCGTATCTAAGTGTTGTCACGAAGAAGCAGAGGTGTTCTAAGTGTATCCCTTCCCCGTCAAACTGTTCTTAGACACCATGTAGGAGGTGAGGTTTCCGTTGTCAGAGACGGAATAGAATTTGATCTCGTGGATAGGATTTCTGTTCGGATACGATATGGGTGTCATTTCGGTATGTCATTTCTCCTTTTGTGTCCCTTCTGTCCTCAATCGGCTCTGCAGGGTTGTCTTATCATGCCAGACTTTATATACCGATTCGGCCTGGTGGATTCCACTGGCCAGTCGTACCTATCTAGCTCAAGACAGCCAATCACTGGCATCGTCTCATTGCTTTCAGCTGGGTAAGTTTATGTTGCTGTCTCCTCGGATGGACTTGAATACACATCATCTCTGCAGAACATTTTGGTGAGCTCATAATGTGTCTTTCGCCAAGAGACTTTTCTCACTTAGCGCTTGGACAAGCATTCACAGCTGATCGACTAGGGCGTCGAGGCTTTGTTCCTACTTTCCGACGTGTTCTTCTTATCAGAGTCACCGTAAGTTTCTATGCGCCGTTTTTATAGGTTTAGGTTTACCTTAACAGAGCGGTCCCCAGTCCTCACTTGCTTGGAACTGGCAGAGGTGAAGAAGCAAGGCGCGTCATCGCGGAACTAAATAATATCCCGAGGACGACGCCCTGGTTCGAATGTTTCTCCCATGTGGCGTCGTACGATCAACGGAATGATGCTGCAATTTATACAACGATTAAACGGACAGAACTTTTTATTGTGCGTCATGTCTGACCTAGATCAATCGCCCTCAGAAGTGCTCACAGCACTGTTCGCATGCGTCCCGGTGTGTTGATGGGCGGCGCGCGTCTAGACTGGTTCTGGAACTTTATGTTGTCGTTCTTCTCCCCACGCATCGTAACCAAGTACGTCCTTTAACCCACCCTCTTTTTTTTTCTGTCTCTTTTTGCGCACGGGAAGCAGACGGCTCAACGTGTTTTGGGCTTGGTAGGATCGGTCCCTTGATCATGCTCGTCTTCTTTGGCGTGCTGGTCGTTCCTCTTTTACGTCTACTTTTTCATTCCCGAGACCAGGGGGACCACGTTGGAAGAGGTGACGACCACCCACCACCCCCTCACCCTGTTTCACAACCGCTCACACTACTACAGGTGGACGAGTTGTAAGTACCGGTCTGGCTTCCCGGCGGGATGGAAACCAAGCGAGAAGCATTATCGCCACGAAGAGCACGAGAAGCGGGACTCGGGATCCGAGGACGTGGCTTGAAGCGTTGGTTGACAGAGGGGGGTTTGTCACGACGCTCGTGTATTTTTTGTCATTGCTCAGTTTCACGCAATTTTTTTTGGTTTGACGAGATGTATCTCGGAGGATGTGCGGATTTGATTCACGAGGTCATGTACCTGAGGAAATTTCGATCAAACTGTCGCTAACAGGCAACTGTTCATGAATCATGATGCGTGATGTCTTTGTGTAGAGCCCCTTGTTTCATGCCATGGATCCCACAGAAAGTGCAGCCAATTACAAGTGCTGGATATGTAGCAAGGATACGACGTCCGCACGAAGTACTAGGACGACGTCTCCGACAGCCAGCTTTCCCAATTTCTGACCACGTCCCTGAGCAAACTCGCGCCGCCCACCTGTTTAGCACCCTCCGGGCCCTTCCTCGGCGCATCCGAATCATACGCGATGCCAAACACACCTTCGACAATCGCCCGCCGAAGAAAAGGCACGAGGACGCGGACATACGCCGCCCCAACGGCCCGCACAACCTCCTCCTCGGCAGCGTCGCCCCGCCACTCCTGTGCGTACCCAAACAACGCCTCCCCGTTCCGCGCCAGACCCAACTCGAGCGCGTCGAGCACGCCGTCTAGCGCGCCCATTGGAGCGAGGGCGCGTAACCGATTGAGAGCCCGCAGGTAGGTGTTCAACGTCACCGCGAGCGGGGTGAACGTGGTCAATAGCTGGGGCGGCGCGTGCGCTGCGCTAGACGGCTGAATGGATATCGAGGACAGCGCAGGCAAGGGTTGGGCAGACGAGACGAGCCACTTGCTCGGCGGTGTCGACTTGCTTCCAGACGAAGAGGACGGGGACGCATGCTTGGCGAGCGTGATTGACCATTCGCGTTCAGCGCCTGTGTGGATGTCGCGCGAAAAACCGTCGATGACGGCGTGTGTGATGAGCGGAGATAAGAGCGCACGAAAGTCCTGTATAAAAGAGGATTGAAGTGAGATGTCGACTTGTCAACATATGACACATACCATTCCGATTCGCGCTGTGGCTGAACTGCAGTACGCGAGCTGAGTTGCAAGCGGGGCAAGATGTGGATGAGCGCGTCGAAGGTAGGTCTTGATTGTTGGAAGCAGCAAGTCGAGTAGCGTTGATGGAAGTGTGTGTTTGATCACCGGATCGGGGAGAGGCGTCGTGGCTGGCAAGTGAGATGACGAAGCAGACCCGTGTGGTGATGCCCGCTCGAGAAATATGGTCGTATACTGCGTAACGAGGTCATAGGCACCTTCGCGCCAAACGTCGATGTACTTCTTGAGGAACCTCGCCACGTCCTCCGCGCGCCTGTCCATCTCTTTTTCGCGATCCGCGGTGTTGCTCCCAGTGATAGTGTCATCCCTGAACGTGGTGACCGATACGCCAGCATCCCGTTCAACGGCTTGGAGTGCGTTTTGAAGGCAATCTATGCGTGCGCTCACAAACGCGAGCGCGAGTTCGCTTTCAGGCATGACTTGCATCCTGCGGAGAAACTGAACCGCCTTCCAGAACGCAGGCAGTTTCCGTCCAGGCTCATGCAACGTACCAAGGAGAAGTAATCGCATCGCGTGTAACGAGGACGCAATCTCCGCCTGCAACGCGCTTACGAGCGGAAGCGGGGGTGTATGCCCGTCAGACTCGGGCGGTTCGCCGCCGCCCTGGGATCGGATGGTAGACAGCGCAGAAAGTGCCGTGGTGGCGTGTCCGGCCAACGCCAGCGCCTCGGCGTAAAGCCCGTTACGGACGCAAGTGTCCATTAGGACGGGGACGTCGAGCAAATCACGAAGCTTGTCGTATTGTTCGAGAACGACGCGTGTACGTTGCCGTTCTTCGATCACGGTAGGACCGCTCTTCTCGCGGAATGTGCGTGCCACATCGTCGAGCGCGGGGAGAGCTGTGTCCAGTAGGGTATTGAGCGAGGTATCGAGTGAGGAGAGAGAATTCAGGAGGGCGGAGGATGTGTTGTGCAGGGAGAGGATCGTTGGATACGATGTATGAGCTAGGGCGTTCAACGAGGCAGTTAGCGTATGCGATTGGGTGGAGAGCGTTGTCGGGGTTGCCAACAGGTCGGACAACGGGAGAGAAGGTAGTCCGCCGAGATATGATGCGTTTTCGTCCACCAGAGTGGCGGAGGATGAGAAAAGGTCCAGCAGAGTCGTCGCCTCGCCGTCAGTCGTCATGGTAGTCTTCGCAGTGGGATATCTCTGTAATACTAATAGTCCAACAGAAAATTAGAACACTACCATCCGACACTAAGGCCAGTGTGTAGTGCAACGAACTTGAAACGTCCGGTCGCGTCGCTAAAAGTTAAATATGTCCGAATTGAATGTGTCCGTTGTCCATCAAGATGGTTGCAAAATAGCGATACAAAGTAATAGGTTAAACGTGTCACGAAGCGTTGACGTTCAAGTCAAATGAAAGCGAATTGTAATCAAATGTAGGATAAGATAATTAGCTAGGAAAGTCCCATGATGGGTCCGAGTGCTGGAACGAACCTCTGTCAAAGCTACAGCATTTACATTAGTGGAAGGTAAAATGTACGAAACATAAACGAATTGCATAGATCGCGGTCAGGAGAAGGCCGCTTCTGAGGGGCGGGGGTGTCGATTGGTTGCTAACACAACAAGTTAGTAATCGCTCTGCCGCGCTACACACAGACAACAGTCAAAGACCGAAGCTGCCTGAAAAACGTACACTCACCACCATGGCGCGGTGAACGCGGACATCATTCGTAATACGGAGGTCTACACCGCGGAATGCACACGCCATCTTCAGCGCCGAGAGCTGTCGATGACTGTCACCCTTGTCCCACACGTTGACCGTAATGCTGTCCAGTTCATCCCGAGTCTTGACAGCTTCCACCAGGGTCTGTAACGGAGTGTCCTGATCCATGCCGAAAGCGAGGTGCTGGATTCCCATTGGAAGTTGCCGGAAGACAGCGGGTAATGTAGTAGACGTGGACGGGCGTTCCGTCCGCAGTTGACGAAGAGAACGGCATCGGATGATGGCGGTGGCGTGTTCAGGCGTTGCACAGGAAGGGATAGCGAGTTCTTGCAAGCTCTCCATGTGGTTCCTGGTGAGGTAATCTAGTAGGTCCAAACTCGGCTCACGGTCCAGTTCGATTGCGCACAAGGTGTTCGCTTGTGAGGATGTATGAAGAAGCCACTCGAGGAAGTCGAGCGAGGGTTCAAGCTGGCAATTCATTCTCAGCCTGGCGAGTGCACAAGCAAACGGCGGTTGGGTCAACCCTGGTGAGAAGTGAGGGGTTTTTCCGGTGATTGAGAGCGACTTGAGGGAAGGCCAGATGTCAAGAAGTTGGACTATGGATTGGTCGTTATCGGACCAGTTGCTAAAGTGTAATGATGTGATTGGTGGACCAGTCCGGAGGAGTTCCAAGGTACCAGGTTCGAAGGACGGTGCCGGTCGACGCATACGTTCAAGAGCGGGACTACCGACAATGTCATTTCCAGGTTCCCCGCAACCATAGAGAGCAAGACTGAGCTCGCAGAGGTTAGGACAGAGGGTGACAGCGCGAGAAAAACAAGCTTGTTTGAGGGGGCCAGGCTGGTTGTTGTCCAAAACGACGCGCATCTGCACGACCGAGTCGCCAAGAATTCTACCGCGCTCTGTGGAACGGTCTACGGCGTAGATGAATGAGTTGTACGCAGCCTGCGAGCAAAGATGAATTCTCCTGAAAAGGAGTTTTTGCGCAGGGAGCGACCATGACTTGCAGACCATTGAGCAAGTTCTGAGGAATTCTGCATCGATGGCGCCATCATCGAAACACACGGTCTCAAGGATGTCCAGCACGACCTCGAGTGGAATACCACGTGCGGGGACACGGGGTGCTTGGGAAATGGCAGGAAAGTTGGGGGGAAGAGGTGCGACGGCCAAGTCGAAGGACACCTGCTGGGGCTCAGCCTTAGGACGCGTTAGACACGCTCGAGTAGACAGGGAGAGCAGGACTCACTCTTGGAGAAGGCATCCAGAATCGTAAAAAGTTGAATAGGCCCATGACTATTGTAAACGTTGATTATAAGGAACTTAGTAGAAGATGTGAATCGTAGCGGAAGTGTGAATGAACACCGTCCCAGACGCGTTCGAAGTCAAGGAAGGTGGCCATCGATCGGAAGACCGAATTCATTTTATATGTTGGCGATACCATCGACGGAGCGGACACGGCGATTTCGCGTAATTGGTCGTCCGAGCATCCCGGGTTTGCCGATTCGGACACTACTTGCAATAGTATTGTCCAGCACAGCATAAGCTTCGGCTCTTCCTGACCTTGTCAGAACTTCGGTTCTTCAGGCGCCGGTTGTTTGACCACGCGGTTCAACAGGCTCCCAGGAAATACGAGCGGCATCTCCATTGGTGTGCTAAACTTTTCTTCGTTACGGAACGAACGTCGAGTCATGATTGGCCATACCAAGGTAACTCAGCCCAGCCTTGCCTGTTGCTCACTTCCGCAATGATCGTGGCCAAGTCAGCAACCCCGGGGCAAGTCCAACATGTTGCAACTCCAGCAAATAAAGCACTGCCCTTTCCATATGCGCTAACAATTCCAGCTTCTCACAGACACGCCCCGATTGACTGAAAACCCGCCAAGCAACATAAGCTTTATCGAGATTGTTGCAGGCATTCTCACGAGCGACCTACCTTACGGAGGGAAGTACCGATAAATTCACACGAACTCTGGCCGACGCGCTGGAATTCGAGGTCTACAATGCAAAACTTGACATGAGCGACTATGTGATCCAGGTTGGATCATTCGTTGCTGAGACACAAAAGACCAATCTTAGATTTGCATAAATCATGACGCACTGGGACTCGGGGAATCCATCAAACTCTAAGACTTGAGGTGAGGTGAGGTCACCCGGAACATGAGCGGTGCAAATGCGGTGCGTCATTCGGACAAGGTCGCGAATGGCAACAACCGCAGCAGCTGGTCAAACAGACTCGCCTGGCATTTCAAGCGCACTCAAGCACGCTAACACCTTTGAAGGTGCGTTTGGCGCGTGCCTGGTACAAAGATACTGATGAACATTCTTTCCAGGAGGTACCCGCTAAGTGAGATCCTACCTGATAGTCTCGTGCCGCGGAAGGTACCTGGACGTTTGAGCCCTAAAAAACCGTATGGGCATGACGCCCTGAGGCTGGGCCTGGCCTCTGGCCACTCACATCACTGCACGGAACCATCACCGCGGACGAAGCAGAACGGGATAGATGGAGTCCCGTTCGTGCAGAATTACCACCGTCCGTCTTCCATTTGATCGCGGGATCCCAACTTTGGAAGAACAATGGACGGGTGAAGCCCGATCTGAGAGCCCTCGCCACTGTCGGTACCCTGTTAAGGAGTTTTTCGGGGCCGTAAACAACAGGCCCCCGAGGAAACAAACGAATGTGTCCGAGTCGGATGAGTTGGCGTCAACTGTCCAAGTTCGGATCAAGGAAAAGATTAGATCTTCCAGGAAAGGCCTTGTCTATTGTTCTGGTCATTGAGCTTGAGTTTCATTGGTTGGGCACATGTTATCGGTTACCCTGGAGTCTGTCGAGTGGCAAGCTTAGTAAGCAAGAACACAGTCATCTTTCCACGCCAACGTCTACGAAGCTTCACAGTTAATGTCCAAGTCGACACTGTCCTCCGTCGTATCAACCCTGGTACGAGCCTCAGTGGGCACCTCTGTACCGTCCACTGTCCCAGACGAAGATCTCGACAAACATGTTGCAGACCTCATCCTCAAAGAAGCAAAACAAAAGGCCGAGAGCTACAGCAAGCTAGGAATAAAGGCTTACTTGCCAGCGGGGTACGCAGTTCAGTCAAACCTTCTGTTGTGTGAACGATTTCATGACATTTTTACAGCCCGGACCCAAATGCACCCCGTCCCAACAAGCGTTTCCTTTCATCCATCATTCGGAGCACCGATGATCATAACAAGACCATACTGCGTACACAGGCGCTCGCAGCTCAAGAGATAAAGAGGGAACGAGAGGAGCAGGAGCGGAGAGAGAGGAGGGCGCGTGCAGAGGAGGCTACCGCTGCAGAGCGGTCGAGGCGGCGCAGGAAGCGGGACGATTATGACCCAGACGAGTGGGATACAAGGAGAGCCAGAGACGGGGAACGGACACGGCCACATTCGAGAGTCTGGGATAGCGATTGGAGGGGGGAGCACAGACGGAGTAGGCGGAGACATCGCTCGCGGTCAGACTCACAAGGTAGTGAACACGAACGAGATCGCGGCCACAAAAGTAGTCACAAGCGGACGTCGTCAAAAGAACGAGACAGGGACAAGGACTCTCGCCGTAGCGAACGTAGTCGACGAAAACATGGGCGACACGAGGGCAGAGAGGACGAGAAGAGCCACAAACGCCGACGGCAGACAAGTCGCTCACCAAATCTTGAGCAAGACCAAAACCCCGTATCTCACAAACGCAGCCGCTCTGCATCTCTTTCAGAAGACCGCGGTACACAAAGAAAAAAGCCAGCTCGAAATAGCGCACTGCGCAATATATCTACACCCTCGCGGTCCTCGCAAACGCCTATTGAAGACGATGCAATGGACATTGATACCGAATCTCGCCGCGCATCGAAGGGCAAGGAAAGAGATACCAATGACGTCTCGTTACCGGTCAGCCCACCACGGATACGCTCATCATCACCTCCGCCTCCGCCTCCTCCCCGTCGTCCACGTGGTCGTCCCACGTCGTCCACGTCCGTTCGCTCCCCTTCGGTCTCACCGCCACCACTTCCTCCCGCCGCTCTCCCGTCCAAAATGGACAAATACTTCGAGGACTCGTACGACCCTCGTCTCGACGTTGCCCCCCTATCAATCCCTACTGTACCCACAACAGGACTTATCAATGACTCAGAATACGAAGCCTGGGACGCTATGCTCGAACTTCTACGCCAACGCCGAGAGGACAAAGAGGAGAAGAAGAGGTTAGAGAAGCTGGGCTTTGACACGAGTGACAAGAAGATCCCGACTTCAAAGCTCAAGATGTACAGCGAGGGCGGTGATAGCATCATGGAAATTGAGTATAAGAAAAAGGGGAGTGTCAGAGAGTGGGATTTGGGGAAGGAGGGATTTTAGACGCGTCTCACCCACACGACTCCAGTTCAACCATTCGCATTTGTACTACTGTACTTACTAACTTTGCATACCCTCATTGTCATGCTTATCCGTTGGTCAACACTACTTTCATCATGTCCTTGTCTTCCACAGCAAGGCATGTAGTTTTCCGGTTCTACTAGTATTGACTTGGTCGCTGATGCTCATGCACAACAAGCTGTTTGTAAATCTCTCTGTCCTACTGACATCTATCAACATCTTTTCTTTGGTTCAAGGTTATTGTATTTGCTGCAGGCTGCGCATTCTGAGAAAGTGGGGAACAGAGTTTGACTTTAGCTGGCAAAAATCTCGAATTCAACAAATGTTCGTATTCGAGTCGAGGCTGTCAATGGGGAGTCAGCGTGACGTCAGACGTCCACGGCTTCTTGTTGATCGTTTTATACTTGACAATCACATTGGCAGCGTCATTGCCCAGTGTCACGAGGCTACAGATGTGCATAATGGCACGTACCAGTAACAGTGCTTACATTGTCAACGATCAACCAACTCATCAAATCGATTAAGCTTTCAAGGTTCCCTCTCATGTCGCCATCTACACAGACAGAGACCCGTGTGTTACGTTACTCTTCAAGTTGTCCCACTGAAGGGAGAGCTCTGATTGGCTGTATGTTTCCAAAATATTAGGCAAACCCCTGAACTAACCCAAAATCCTGCAGCTTTGTCGAACTGCTGACAGTGCGTGTACTAGTACGGCAAGCTGTGGGAATCTACCCACAGCCTTATCTTAAACGTAATTTGACCCACTCGCAACACGAGTATCGTTGATAGGATCCCTCAGGCCTTAGGGTGTCTGCGTTATGTATTTAGTGACTCTGAGGCCAGTGACGACAAGCGGCCAGCACCGTCGACAAGTTTCACCGTGCCTGAACAACAACGCCATGCCACCATTGTCATGACGTGCTGTCGAGGTGAGATGGTGTGAAAGGAACGTTTCGCAGGCTATACTGAATGAAGACCTTCTTGGCAGTGAAAAGCGACGAATGTGCGGGATGTACACCAATTATTGATCATCGACCTGGTAAGCAGCGCCCTCGGTCGCAATGTGGCTACGAGTTATAAGACCCATTATCCTGGTTTTTGATTTTTCGTTCATGCGCGCTTTTGTCACTTTCCTGGTGGTAATTTCGGATGGTTAGTGACGCTGACTCGTGGATTTCTAAGTCGAGATTCAGGCCTCAGAAGCCTGAGGAGGTGATTATTCTCAACGAACACCGTTGCATTTCTCTGCAAGAGATCGACAATGCGCATTTTTCGTACGATGACTCTTCTTGACTCTTTTCCTCTCTCATGCATCTTTCCGCTAGCTGGACCCACGCGAAGATATGCATCGCTGCTGGTGCCGGTTTTTTTACCGATGCGTAAGTCCATTCATGCACTTATTCCTGTGGGATAGATACACTGAATCCTCTCTAGGTATGATATGTTCGCCATTAGCATTATTGTGACGATGTTGGGCTATGTGTACGGTAATGAAAACGGTAGAGCAAGGTTCTCTTCCTCTGTCTTCTTCTGTGCACTCTAATGTCGTCCTTGCAGGTGACCTCAGTTCCTGGCAGTCAACGGGTCTTAAAGTTGCCACCCCAGTTGGCAACTTGGTTGGCCAATTAGTCTTTGGTTGGCTTGCGGATATCCTTGGTCGTAAGCGGATGTGTGAGTAATGAACTAGTAGCTTGCCCAACTCCTTTCAACTATCCAACTAAAGACGGCGCTGAGCTCATCATTATGATCACCGCCACATTTGGTCAAGCCCTTGCTGGTCCCGGAAATGCTGTTGATATCATCGGTGTTCTAATCTTCTGGCGTTTTATCGTAAGCATTTTGACATTCTTTTTGGGGCTCTCATGATCATGCCATACATCTACTAGATGGGGATCGGCTGCGGAGGTGACTACCCTCTAAGTGCTATCATCATGTCTGAGTTTGCTCCAACTCAAACACGTGGTCGTCTCATGACCGCGGTTTGCGCCTGTCAAGGTTGGGGCCAACTCGGTGCGCTCATAAGTTGTTATTTCAGACATTATTTTTTAACGGGCTATCTATTAGCTGCTGGTCTTGTTGGGTTGGTCGCTGTCGTTGCTCATGGAAGTGCTATTCGCGACGCCGATTACCCTGGCACCGATCCCGTTGACTATACCTGGCGTCTCCTCATTGGCTTGGGATGTATTCCTGGACTATTCGCGTTTTACTTCCGCCTCACCATCCCTGAGACACCCCGTTTCACCATGGATATTGAGCGCAATATTGATCGAGCAACTCGTGACATTAACAACATTCTGTCAGTCGGCCGACGTACTGTGGCCAAGGACGTGGCTGAGGAGAAACTAGTCACGGTACCTCGTGCATCCCTTGCGGACTTTACCACGCATTTCTCCAAGTGGAACAACCTGAAAGTTCTCATCGGTACAGCCTACTCCTGGTTCGCACTCGACGTGAGCGCAGTTTGAGTCGCGATTGCATGCATGTCTTGACACACGTTCAGATTCCCTTTTACACTCTCACCCTTAATAGTTCCGCCATTCTGACGTATAGCAAGTTTGGGAAAGTTAATGGCGATAGCACTAACGATGTCTACGAGAGTCTCTTCAGAATTTGCAGTGGGAGCCTGGTATTGACTATCGCTGGCTTTCTCCCTGGGTTCTGGGCGTCTTTCTTCCTCATTGATTCATGGGGCCGCAAGTCGATTCAACTCATGGGCTTCGCTGTTTTGACCGTCATCTTTTTGATCATGGGTATGTTCAATCTTGCGCATCTCTGCCGATGTGTTCATTCCGCTCCGTAGCGTTCGCCTACGTTCCCCTCAATTCCACGGGACCGGGCCAGCACGCCTTTATCTTCCTGTACTGCCTCGCCAACTTCTTTCAAACTTTTGGCCCAAACACGACCACGTTTATCGTCCCCGGAGAAGCCTTCCCCACCCGTTACCGCTCTACCGCATACGGCATTTCAGCAGCATGTGGCAAGCTCGGAGCGATCGTTGCACAGCTCGCGCTTGGCCAGCCATTACTGAACAACGTCAAAGATATGCAGATCATGTAAGTGATGGCCACTGCTCTCCTGTGCGCCCCCTCTAAGACGTCGCACTCCGAACACAGCTTGGAGGTGCTTTCCTTTATCATGTTGACCGGCGTCCTGTCGACGCTGCTCATCCCAGAGACGAAGCAAAAATCGCTCGAAGATCTCTCCAACGAGACCCAGGAGTCGTTCATCACTGGTACCATCGAAAGGGGAGCCCCGCTATATCCTTGACGAAAAATATCGCCGTCTAGGCGTTCCACTGGTTCAACGTTCAATTTTCGACTTTCGACCTCGGGGATGGATATATCACTATTATTTATTCGTGTACGAAGATTTTACGCATTCTATGTAAGCTAGTCATATGTATATGTACATTGTAACTTGCAGTATACCGCCCGCTTTGAAAGGTTGAGTCGTTTTCCCTATCTGTTTGTATGCGCCGAGAGGCTATTGGATCCAAACATTATGCATGATACCTCATGTAGTCTCTCAATGGATACAATATCCAGGCTGTTGGGCGAGATCTAACGTTTTTCAGGACTGAGCGCGAACCAGAAATAAACGATGTCTATCCGTTCCGACAATCTATGTACATAGAGTAATACAAGCTACAGGTCCCCTCCTCTGGCGCGTAGGAGGTAATTCACGGAACATGGTGAATCACTGTCCTACGAGCTGGCGCACGACAAGAATCTCCTCAGCGGACAGCTGGTCGACGTTCGCAGCAAAATTGTTGGCATTTCTTGCCGCGCAGTCTTTGAAAAACGTGACGATATGCTCCTGCACGTTGTCAGCGTTAGCGTCATCCCTCTGGTAAGTAGTTATTCACCTTCATATCAATCTGGGATATGGGATCGTTCTTGAGGTCTTCGTCATCGCTCTCATCAAAGATGTCATCGTTGTCGAAATTGGCGCCACGTGGACCAAGCATCTCAGAGAGGAAGGCAAATTCGTCCTCTTTGAACCCTTGGTGTTGTTGCTCTTCCTCTGTCCATTCTTCGTCCTCATCATCGCTGTCTACGAATCCCTCTCCACCAGGGAAGGAGACCGATTCAGATTTCGAACGGAGGTCATGTACCAGCAACTTGAGTACTTTGACGGGGAACGTCACAGATGTGAACTCGTGAGGACCTATAGAAACGGGAAAATGGTAGATTAGAACCACATTCTGAGCAACGCACCCCCCAGAAAATGGAAACTACAGAATGATAGAAATCACACGCACTTGTCTTCGTCCGGGATCTCGTCATAATGACTGCCACGGCAGGATCACAATGAACGACCGTTAACACCTAACCCATGGACGGACACCAGACAAGGCGAACGCACTCACCATTCTTTGTTTCAGGCTTAATGATGATGTCCCCTTTAACCAACAAGTTCTGCAAAGTGGGGCGGCCGGACGCATAAAGCTGAGACAGCGTAACAGTGCTGATCCTCGTTGGCCAGAAACCTTGGAAGGTCTCCGCGTTCTCGCACCACGTTTGAATTAGGATATCGAGGGCGGTCCGACCTTGCGCACTTGTCGATTCAAGCATATCCAACACTGTGTCCGCCTGGTTGTGTATCAAGAACACAAACGGGATGACTAAGCTCTGCAGGAACGTAGCCGTCTTGGCCGTGAGCATTCGCTCCACCATTGCGTGGAGGAGTTCGGGGAGCACGGGGAGCACAGAATCACCCGCCCGACGCAGGACATGGATGATGAGATCACCGATGACGAGACCACCCGACTCATCCTCATTTCGGAGGAGCTTGGCGATCAGCTTCAGGACATGGCCGAGGCCGAACTCTCCAGAGGGATCACGCCATGATAAAATTTGAGAACAATCTTTCCGGACAATCAGCGTGAGACAGACGACACCATTCTGCGTGGATTGTGAATGACTTGCTGGCCACCTACGTTAGGAATCACATACCTGCAACACATCTCTGTCCTCTGCATTTTTGAGGCAATTAAAGAGATTTGGGGCAAGAAGTGCAAAGAATCCATCTCCGAGACCACTTTCTGGAGCTCCGCGGATGAGACTCGAAACGAGATCAATCGCTGAACCTGCAATCCAGGATTCCTCAGGCTTTGCGGTCGTAATCGAGGTGCAAAGAGTTGGCAAGGCTTGTTTTACAACGGTCTCGTACACGCCTGGAGCGGACGATTTCGCGAGTGAGGCAAGGATATCAGTGAAGATCGAAAGGAAGATGGGATCTAACAATGATATCGTCAGTTGTCAAGTTGTCCACTTCCATGTTTGCCTGGACATACCTTTGTTGTTCTTTGTCCACACTTCCAAAGTCGCGAGCACAAGTGAGTTCGCCAAGTCAGTTGTAAGCCACGATGCCTTGTCGACATCAAGTACAACCGACATTGCACTCAGAACTAAAGAGAGCGTGTCTTCCGTAGTTAGAAGCAGGAAAGGCCCAAGGTCCTGGGCGATCCGGGCCACGTATGGTTTCAAAGCTGAATCTTCAGCCCCCTGACAGAAGCTTGAGAAAATTAACGTGAGCCCGATAAGTAATCGAACGCAGAAAATGGTTTACTTGTGTACTGCTTTCACAGCGGAGACTTTGACTGGGATGCTGGCAGAATTGGATTCAATTACGTGCATCGCTACCTCAAGATATTGCCCAGCCATCTGTAGGGGCAGCACCTTGGCGAACTGACTCGCGAAAACGAACCCCCTGCCTTGCAAGAAAGGAAACTCTAACACACAACATGAATCAGAGAACGAAAATTAATACAGGTCTGCTGACCAGTTAGGTGAAGGAGGGAAGGTATGACGTTAGCAAGCAACTGCTCAACATCGAGGGGTTTTTGACGGCCAGAATCTTGCTCGTCTTCAATGCATTCGAGAATATCCTCTGCTTGAGAACCAATGGCCGCGAGGCCAGCCTCCAAAGGCTTCCACCTGTCCTCATGAATGAGTCAATCATCCTATCACATATGACGTAGACTTTCCAAGATGGCACCCCTGCTTCCCGAGTGGTTTGACATGAGAGTATGATTTGTTGCAGATTGTCCTGGAATGTGACGCAAACTTCCGCTGGTGAGCGACCCAAGATAGTCTGCGTACAGATTATCGCATCTGTTCAATGGAGGCAAGAGGTGGTCTCGTACGTTCAACAACCCAAATCCAGCGACCCGAACGCCATAAGTTTCTGTTTCATCCTCCTCTTGAGCAACGAAAGCGTTTGCATTGGTTGCCCAAGTGTCTTCCTGCGCGAGCTCCGTCAACACTGATACCAATATGAAGAGATAAGAAGTACGCACGTCTTCCGCAGTCATTTGAGAGAATCGGAAAACCACACCAACTAGATCACTGAGGTTTCGGGATTGGTTTTGGGGGTCAAACCATTGTTTTGCCCTTCCTCCGCGCACAATATTGGATACGAGATCAAACAAGGGACAGATAAGATAAGGAATTTCGACAGCCTCATCTTCACTCGGCCCAGGTACCGATTCAGTTGCGTTGATATAGTAAATCTCGTAGGCAGGGAAGATACCCTTGAGATGGGCGAGCGAAGAATCTAAGAATGATTCAACGTAGGGCTTCAACCCGCGAGGAAATGCGGTATTTATGATATCTAATGCCTACAAATCCGAGCACACGTTAGTGATTACATGGTTCCATACTCGTCTATGGGCTCACTTTGAAAACCTGAATCCGAACAGTCAAACCATCCCAAGTGGGCTGTTTCAGCGTATCGTTTATGGGGTGCCCTAGGATTTCCTTGAATGTGTCAAGCCAAACGGGGAGGATGTTCTCTGTGGCTTCTTTCACAGCTTGGGGATGCTGCTCCTTCACCATATAGAGCGCAGTAACACACTGACAGAAGACAGAGACACTCCGCGAACGAGTCAATGGACTGTGTTGCTGAAGGGATCTTGAATAATATGAAATTTAGGACACAGGGACAGATTCACCTGTGCATCATTCAGAATGGCAAGGAGGACCGGTAGCAATTGACGAAGAACAGGTAGAATTTGATCTTCTGTAAGATCCGACTTAATGAACTCGGTCAACACTTGCATTGCACCATGAACAGAGTTGGGAGAACTGGACGAAATTAGTTCAATAAGGCCCTCGAGCAGGTCTGGATATTCATCTGGCCAGTCACAGGATGCAATGGAGGACAACACGCGGGCCTGCATAGTGGCGTCAGATCCGTGGCTGGACAAAGCGTTGCAGCCACCAACATTCAGTGATCTTATTTTACGATCCGAATCGGAAAGCCCATTGAAGACGGCTTGACGGATCTGGACCTTTATCTGCAGGGACCGTCAATCGAGATCGGAAATGTAAGGAGAACAGTTCACCTCAACGGGTGGCGCATTCCCTCTGAATTGGGGGAAGTAGGGAGACCATCGCTCGGTCACATATTTTCTGAGGATGATACTCGCAGAGTATAGGATGCACGACTGTCAGGCGCGGTCTCGGGACTCAAGGGTCAAAGAACTTATCTGTCTCAAAGAAAGATCCGCGTTTTGGGTCAATGTGAGCTGAGACAGCGCCAATCCCGCGTCTAAAAACGCGTCAAGATACCATCAGATCATAACGCTGTGGCGTGTCAGTCGCGATGAGGGGACTTGCCTGGGTGTTGGAGTACCTCGGAAAGCTTGAGCTCCGCTGCAATCCTGATGTTGGCATCGGTACTGAGGGTATCCACCAACAATTGCTGTATGTTCGCTGTTGCCATCGTCGATGAGGAGGTGGTTCTGGTCAATGCGTTCGTTGTGTTACGCTCGCTCACGTGTGAGGACGCGTTCGAGGCGGCAATTGCCGCGAGGTAAACTCAGTGAAGGCGTCCCAGTGCAAATTGGATTCCGCTCGGACTCCTCCTTCCTTCCTACCATCATCATTAGAGCCTGAACTCCTGCGATACCACCACAGATTGTGATGGCTCCCAGGAAACAACAGTCTCAGACAGCCGGGGCCGCACAAGCGCCAGGCGATAACGCCAAGAAGCGCAGAGTCTCCGCCCGTGTCGCTACTTCAACCTCGAAGAAGAGGAAGCGTGTCTCGGATAGGCCAGATGAAGCGGAGAACTCTCAGGTCGATCAAGCCAAAGCCAAGAGGCCCAGGTGGGGTCGAGTTGTAGGCAGACTCGCTGGCCTCATGGAGATGCCCATGGATATCTTATTTGAGGTGCGCCCCTAACCATCATTCTTAGCGTGTGCTCCGCGGACCATTGTGCCTTAGATATTTGGACATCTTATGCCACTGGATGTGTTGCGTCTTGCACGCACCACAAAGCAATTTAGACAGTTGCTCATGCATCGTTCCTCGGTATCGATTTGGATAGCCGCCCGCAAAAACGTGCCCGACTTGCCGGATTGTCCCCCTTACATGAGCGAGCCCCAATTTGCAAATCTCGTTTTTGATACACATTGCCATGTTAGATGCGTTCCTTTCTACTCTCGCATCAGGCCCCTGACCACATCCCAGGAATGCTTGTCACCGAACATCCGATCAGTTGACTGGCGGATTGGGCGGCGCATCTGTTCTAAATGCGCCAAGGAGTGGTAGGTGTTATATTGTCCGTCTGCATATCGTTGTCCACTTTGGTGTCACAGCATGGTAGAAGACTACTCGCTCTTTGTTGGCGACTCCGTGTACAAAGCAGTCCCTAGTAAATACGGAAGTGAGTCGCAGTAGAGCCCCATTCATTTACGTTCACCAATTCTTCCCCAGAGCGAGGGCGCCCGTCCTACTATTCCAAAGACCTACATGAATTTCAGTCAAAGAGGACATCCTTTACTGACCCTGAGGAGCGCGACAAGTTTGTTAAGGAACGTCAAGCTTTGGTCTTCCAGATGGAAAAGGTGATGGTAGTCTCACATGGCTCCTGTGAAGTTATTATCGATGACGAATATCGAACAGCACGGTGCTTTACTCGAAGTTTGGGCCGCTAACCAGGCTAAGGATCGTTCGGAGCAACTCGACGACCTTCGCCGCGAAAGGAAGGAAGCGTGAGTCCCCTGCGCAGCTGTTTGAAGAGCGAGCTAACCAAGCAACGTAGGATTATCGAAAGGTTAACAGAACTTGGTTGGGGACCTGAAATCGAGCAGATCCCCTATCGTGATGATTTGTCTCACCACAGACTCGTCAAGCAACCGACTCGCTTGACGCCTCGTAGTAGGTTACACCCCGTTTTTAGTGGTATCGTTGACCTCATCCACTCTAGTTTGGGCCAATATCCAGGGCGAGATAGTCAGCTATATGGAACAGATGAAAACCCAACGCATGGAGCGCGAACGCAAAGCCCTGGTCATTTCACGCAAGAGAATCGCGATATCCATACTTCGCGCATACAAGATTTCGCATCTCCCCTTGACGGATGTCATGCCCGAGCCGATGGACTTTTGTAGCATGTCTCAGGTTTTAGAAATTCTTGAGCTTCCCACAGAGACACAGGTGACTGAAAACACATTTGCCCCAATCGTAGAGAAGATGGATGAACTCGTCGGCGAATGGCGTACTCGAATTCTTGGGTCACTTGTCCAGAAGGTTAAGGATTCACTGTATTCTCACAGGCCTCCAGTCAATTGTCTGAGCGAAACCGCCGATTTCACATTGATGGAAGATACAGCGACTTCATCCTCCGCAGACCCCATGGGCAAAGGGAAGGGCAAAGTTGTTGAGCCATCCATTCCAGATGACTCTCGGATCATTCAAGATCTCTCGTTAGCCACTACTGTCTTCAATTGCAAGTGCTGCAACCCTCGGTTTGGTATCTTCTATGGTCTCTACGACGCTGATTCCAGCTCTGACACCGACTCTACCTCGTCAGAAGATGACTTATTCGATCCTTGGGGCTTCGGTTTGGGCCCTCGCCGCCAGCGCTTGAGGTCCAACCCGCTTTTCTTTCCCAAGGTTCAGGGACATCGTTGCCTGACGAAGCAGCATGGGTTTAGCTGGGATAATTCCAGTGGGGATCCTACCAAGCAATACGATTACCCGATGGGTAATCGTACGCGGTGGGCCTGCAACCTCCTTCAGGTGGATGAGAAGGCCGGCAAGATGGCTGCGAATGTTGTTACGTCATGTGGCTTGGATCCCAAGACAACGACGGCTGCCGAGATGGACCAATTGAATCACGAGTTGGCCTGTCTCGAATGCCTTGACTGGTCAGATGAGGAGTGGCGCCAAGCTGACGCGCAGGTCTTTAGTTGGCGCGCGGCAGTAGGTTCCGTTTAACCTTTCGTTGTTCCTATATTGACGCTTCATCAGGTCGCACACAATTGCCGTTCTCACCCGGGCAAAACAAACATCGAATGGAAGTTGATCGACGATGAACTCGCGCCTGACGTCGTGGATGTCGATGAAGAGTACAGGGCCAATCAAGCCATCATTTCGGCCCTTGTCTTACAAGGCATAGGACTGGATGATGTATACGCCGATCCTCCCGAAGAAATGGTCTGGCTCTGTGCACACTGTCTGGATCTTCCAAACGAAGCAGAGTGTACGGAGCTTTCTAAGATGAAGACTCATCTGAGCATAACGTATGCCCGCATTGCTTATCCAACATCTACTGGAGAGTTTGACTGTGCATATTCCAGGCATTCTATCTCGGAGCCGCAAGAAAATCAAGATTATTTTAAAGATTACGAGGCTCCTCAAGGTCGCAAAGCACGCACACCCCATCTGAAAATTACCCTCACGATGGACAGACCAGACGACGTTCCTGCACCAGGTGAAAGACATATCCATGACCCGTGGTGCTGCGGGTTCTCGGAGGATGAATTCGAAGATGATTATTATGGTGATGATTTCTTCTTCTGATCAGAGTGGTGCTCCTTGCAGTTCTATTCGATGGAGTCCCTTGCAAGTTCGTTGTAAATTATATTCCTGATATTTTGGTATTGTACTTCCCCGTTACGTTTACGAAATCCTTTTAGTGGATAGCATGGTTGCCTATAATGCCAAATCATTCGATCGAAGTATTGAAATAAGTTCGGACTGTGGGGAGCGAGAAAAGGTGGATTACGCGAAATCTAAATAACCAACTCCCCTTCTACACTACCCTTGTCAAGACCTAATCGTGGAAGAATTGCCTCGTAACGATCCCGATCTAAACCTTTAAGATACCGCAAAACCTTCGCTCGGTCATGAACGAGTTGGCGCAAGGCTCTCCGGTTTGCGACGTCCTTTCGGAACTTGAGCAAATGCGACCACAAACCGCGGATCCGGAATGTCAGTAATGCGGCTGTCGGACAAGTGAGTAAATGTTGGCATGGGATGTTGAACTCAAACTCGTACCTTGGACCTCTGACCGACCTGTGTCATTTGGTTGTTGGAGAGTCGAAAACGTTGCAATGATGCGTCTGCGGTTCTCATAGTTGAGACCTTTCGCGTTCGCGTTCCTAAGGTCTGCCAGTCGGGCGAACATGTTGGCCTTTTGCAGCTCTTCTTTCATGGCAGCTTTCGTGCGCTCCACCGTATCCTCGTCGAATGTGGTTACACCCCTCTCAACTGTCAAGGTGGGCAGCACTTCAAACAGCAGTTTCTTCTCCTCCCCTCCCTCTATCCCAAAGTTCAGATGCGACGGAATATTCACCTCCCCTTCAGAAAGATGCAAAACCTGAGGTTCCGCGTCTTGAGAGTAGACAGCCTCTGGAGTCAAGATGGTCTTTTGGAGGTCGCATCCTATCCACTTGTCTTCTTTGTTGTATTCTGACCCGAGAACGACGTAGAGGCGACTTGCGTCCTTGGCATGTTTACGATCTACCTTGGCCTGCAGTTTCGAGACCGCTTTCTTTGGAGGTTGGGGTTTAGCTCGACAAATGACGGAGGTGTGTAGTTCTGCCCGACGCGAGGACGCGAGACAGCGCGAAGCTAGACGCGAAATATGAATGTCAATATCTTTCATGCAAGCCAACCAAATGCCTTGCCTTGCGTGATACACGAGCTGAACATGAAATGGCGCGGTGGAAGGACTGCAACTCGTGACAAGTAGCGGAACGACCAAAACTTGGTGATCGCGTCGGGTAGTCTATTACCGTGAGAAAGGAAGTTGCCGGACACCTATAAGAACCTTTGCACGGGATTGTTTTTTTCTCTCAAGGGAGAATGCCACGCTGCGCGATGTAGACCACTCCACCGTCGATGACAGTGCCAGTGACTTCGTATTGCAAGTCCTGATCTCTCAAGAACATCACCAGCTTAGGAAGTGTCGTTTCGACGCTTTTGCAGGACACGGCATGTCGACATAAACCTGGAACATACCTTCTTTCTTTTTTTTTTTTTGATTTCTTAGTCTACACTGTGGGTTACGTTCCGTGTATCTCATAGCATATGACAATCATGTTCGTGGACCCATCTTTGTTTGCGTGCTCGTTATCGTTCACTTGAATTTAGGAAAGATCGGGATACACCATCATTGACGTTCAATTACAGTGAAGTTTCGTATTCTATGAAGCTGGTACGCCTAGTCAACGTTTAGGCAAGGTTGCATTCCTTCTCCACCTCCGCAAGGAATTTCTCCCACTTTCCATCGTGCAAGGAAGCAATTCTCTTCCACTCGTCATCCAGATAAACCCTCTTGAACCAATGAGAACGAGCTGCAAGGATAATGTCTGCATAGGAAAAGGTATCCCCCATCACCCATCTGCCCTCGACCTTGTCGTACCACCTCTTCGCGGAACCATAATAACGCCTCTCAAGGATTTCCCAATGAGCATCGCGCTTTGGTCCTTCGGGGGACCATTCGTCAACTTTGTCTCCAAGGGCCGCTTCTCTGGTAGTGATGAAGTATTCCTGACTGCGCTCGTTCAAAATCTGTGACGTGCGCAGGAAACTGAATCTGAAAGAATCTCCTCTCAGTGCTTCCAGTGCGGAAGCAAAGGCGTTGATCAGGCCTTTGGCGCCGTTGGGGAAAATAGGCTTTTCTGGGTAGGTCTTGTCGAGGTACTCAGCAATCACCCAGGAATCGGTGATGAGGGCCCCGGTGTTGGGATCGCTGAGAACAGGTACAGTGTACTGTTCACTCCCATCTGGACGCTTGTTTGGTGACGCGCCGATCTCTTTGAGTTTGGGAGCGATGTCAGGGTACTCGACCCAGACAGTCTTGAACGGAAGATTCTTGTAGCCCAAAACCAATCTGGAAAGTTCATTGAATGGACATAACGCTAGGGGGCTGTGCGCTCGCACCTTGTCTTTGCAACGTTGGGCGACCACATGTTACCAGGGAGCTTGGAGGGGATATCGTAGAGGACTAGTGGCAACATTGTGGGATGTCTGATCTATTCCCGGACATCCCGCACACCTTTTATCTAGTGGGCAACCTCGGCCATAACACTTCCGACTGAGTAATCTACATTTGCTGCTTCATCAGCATGTTCGGTCGACCGCCGCTCCCATTATGAAACGGGTACTCAAATTTCTGCCTTGTCCTCATTCGTTTCATAGTTACGCCGTAGGTGGTTATCTGATAGAAAGACTGCTTCCAGGCTTCGCGAAGGACACGGAATCGGATAACCATGCGCCACCATCAAGGATGCTGACACTGGTCCGCGGTGAAGATGAGAAACTTCCGTAGACTCGTGACCCAATAAAACCTCTGACTTGTTGCCAGTCAGGGGCTGTAAGTTCCTGATTCAGATAAGGTATTGTGGGAAAGTATTATCGCCCTTGGTGTGGGTCAGGTTTGCGGGTGGAACATATACCTCCACTACACCATGGCGTCGACAAAGAAGCGGGCGGCGGCAGCGTCCTCGCCCAAAACGCGCTCCTCCTCTTCCAAGGACATATCCCTCAAAAAAGTCAAAGGAGAGAACTTTTATCGCAATGCAAAACAAGTCGCCCGAGCCAAGATGCTCACGGGGGGCAAGGCAGTCCGGGACAAGGATGGGAACATCATCAAGGCTGCTGCTTTCCAGAAGGGAGAAAGCGAAGCAAAACCGGGGCGTGTGCAGCCCGATCGGCGGTGGTTTGGTGCGTATTCGAGTGCCGGATGTTCTGTGATCGGATTCCTGAGAATAGATGGATGAAAATTATCAGGCAATACGAGAGTGATATCACAAACTGCCCTCGATCACTTTAGGACGAGCCTGTCCACCAAGAAGGATGACCCGTATTCCGTCCTTTTGCGCCGCAATAAACTTCCTATGGCACTTTTGGATGACGCTGCCAACCCAAATATCCGCAAGGTGAGCTCTCGCCACGGTTCATATACACTCCTTGGTCTCATCCACATGTAGCGGTCACATATTGTGGAAACCGAGCCATTCAGTGAAACATTCGGTCCTAAAGCTCAGCGAAAGAGACCACGGCTGGACGTCGGAACGTTTGAGGAACTTAGCAAAGTTGGCGCAGCAGCAGCAGAACGGACTGAAGACCTCGCGGAGAAATCGTCAGGTATTATATCATTATCCGTGTCTTTTTTTTTTTTTTGTTGACAAAACTTGTAGTGGATCCACAGCAAATCCTTGTCGGGGATTTTCAACCAGTGCATGCCGATTATGTCGAGCCAATCTATGCAAAAGGGACCTCGCGGCGCATATACGGAGAGTTGTACAAGGTGATAGACTCTTCAGACGTCATTTTGCACATCTTGGATGCCCGTGATCCACTCGGGACCATGTGCGAGTCGGTATTGGAGTACTTGAAGAAGGAAAAGGCACACAAGCAAGTTGTCTTGGTTATCAACAAGTGTGATTTGGTGCCTAACTGGGTCACTGTAAGTGTTTGCGTGTGTGGCATGCACTCAAAATATGAACCCTCTTCCGACAGGCAAGATATATACAACACCTTACCCCAAGATACCCTACGATCGCTTTCCACGCATCACCGAATCACTCCTTCGGCAAGGGTTCTCTCATACAGCTCCTTCGCCAGTTTTCACAGCTTCACTCGGATAAGAAGCAAATCTCCGTTGGTTTTGTGGGATACCCCAACGTTGGCAAAAGTAGTGTCATAAATACCCTGAAAAGTGGTAAGGTTTGTCCCGTCGCGCCAGTTCCGGGAGAAACCAAAGTTTGTCACTCCTCCTCAATACTATAGCCCAATACCTCATGCATCTTCTCGCTTCAGGTCTGGCAATACATCACACTAACTCGACGGATCTATCTCATCGACTGTCCTGGGGTTGTACCTACGTCCGCACACGATTCGCAAACCTCCACAGTTCTCAAGGGCGTAGTGCGAGTCGAGGCGTTACCCACGCCTTCCGAACACATACCCGCACTAATGGAGCGCGTAAAACCGCTCTATCTCTCCCGGACGTATGGTATGCCCCTTCCTGATCCAGACGACCCGACGCGCGGGTGGGACCCCGAACAGTTTTTGAATGCGCTAGCGAAGATAAAGGGGCGGCTTCTGAAAGGCGGAGAACCAGACGTGGATGGTGTTGCCAAAATCATACTTACCGATTGGGTTCGAGGCCGCATACCATTCTTTGTTCCGCCTCCTGAACGACCCGAGGAGCTTAACAAGGCCGAAGCAAAATCAAAGGCTAAAGGCAAGGCCAAGGCAGTGGCGGAGGAAACGGAAGAGAAGGAGGTTGTGAGTGTCAAGCAGAACCTCAACTCAATTATACAGAAGAACACATTCCTCGCTGAGGATATTAGACCGTTGGAAGGCGCAGCCGGAGCTAACGATGAGGCTTTATCGGACGAGGGTTCTCCCGAGGAGGAGCATCATTCGTCGGAGGTTACGTCCGATGCTGATGGCGACGCACGATTGTCATGGAACGACGTGTTCGAAGAGGAGGGTCACCAAAATACAGATAGTAATGTCTCCAATGCAGTTATGGAATCTGCTAAAGGTAGGGTGTTTTTCGACGCGCCATCATTATTGGTTCATCTTATCTTCTGGTAGGGGATGTGTCTTCAGATGAAGAGTCGCCTGCGCCTCCCAAGAAAGAGCCTCGAATGAAAACTGGCAAAGTACTTTACTTGTTATCCCGCTTTTCTGTGACGTTCACCTCTGTTGTAGAAAAGAGCCGAGAACTTTTACACGAATACGAACGTGAAGAACAAAAACCGCGGAAAGGTGGCGTTACTCAAGTCATTACCGGTCGGCAAGAAAGGCGAGGGTCGGAAGCGTCGCTGAGACACCGGACGGTGCTATTAGCCTACTACTGTACCATTTTGAACTTCGTTTGCGTCGGACTGCCGTACGCGCACTAAAAATTAAAAGTCGATAACTGTGTTATACAAAGATACAGAATTCACTCGCGATCAAATCGCATGTTGACGACACAGGCTTGCTGATTCTTTGCCATCGGCCTTTCCTGACATTTCGGACTTGGTACGGACGATAATCAGTTTCCCACGATGATTGTGCGCTCCCTATAAGATTGATCCCGACTGAAATCGTGTCTTTGCTTTCTCAACCATGTCCGTCACCAAAGTTCACGCGCGCCAGGTAGGCCCAACATGCATATATACTCAATCAAGTACTTCGCTGAGGACTGTTACACAGATCTTTGACTCTCGCGGAAACCCGACCGTCGAGGTCGAGCTCTACACCGAGAAAGGTGCTTAAGTGCCCACGTGTTATAGATAGATCGAACCCAGTTTATGGATTTGACAGGACGCTTCCGTGCCGCTGTACCCTCCGGTGCATCCACCGGCATTCACGAGGCCCTCGAGCTTCGTGATGGTGACAAGGCCAACTATGTCGGAAAGGGTGAGCTGAACTCATTTTAGATTCCAAAAGACGTCTTTAACCCCTGTTTCGGACAGGTGTTACCAAGGCTGTTGCAAACGTTAACGACATCCTCGGCCCTGCGTTGATCGAGTCCGGCCTCAAGGTTACTCAACAAAAGGAGATCGACGATTTCCTGATCAAACAAGACGGTACCCCCAACAAGGGCAAGTATGGTGCTAACGCTATCCTCGGTATCTCTATCGCAGTCGTTGAGGCTGGTGCCGCCGAGAAGGGTGTTCCCGTGTACCAGCACTTGGCCGAGCTTGCCGGCGTCAAGCCTCCCTATGTGCTGCCCTGCCCGGCTTTCAATGTTATTAACGGCGGTTCGCATGCTGGTAACAAGCTCGCGTTCCAGGAGTTCATGCTCCTTCCAACCGGCGCTTCTAGTTTCACTGAGGCCTTGAAGATCGGTACGGAAACCTACCACACTTTGAAGAAGGTTATCAGTGCCAAATACGGTATTGACGGTTAGTACAGTGCACGAACTGCTCTGATCTCTGCTGACCTATCTTGTATCCGTTAGCTGTTAACGTTGGTGACGAGGGAGGATTTGCCCCTAACGTGGGTGGTGCTGAGGAGTCACTCGAGCTTCTAAGCGAGGCCATCGAGAAGGCGGGCTACGAGGGCAAGATCAAAATTGCTCTCGATGTTGCCTCGTCCGAGTTCTACAAGGACGGAAAATACGATCTGGACTTCAAGAACCCCAACTCTGACCCCCAGAAGTGGATATCCGGAACTGAACTCGCCGACCTGTACCTCAGCTATGTTGACCAGTACCCCATTGTATCCATCGAAGATCCTTTCGACCAAGACGACTGGGAGGCATGGTCTCACTTCACGAAGCGGAGCAAACTTCAGATCGTTGGTGACGACTTGACCGTTACCAATCCTCTTCGCATCAGGACCGCTATTGAGAAGAAGGCTTGCAATGGTTTACTTCTCAAGGTTGGTAGTTGAGTGGTTCGGGCGGCGGAGTAACGCTGACGGTTTGCTTCACCAGATCAACCAGATCGGTACCATTTCTGAGTCCATTCAGGCGTATGTTTCAGTTGTCTTGTTGTATACTGTACATATTTATCGCATTTTCAGTGCACAACTTGCCCAGTCGGATGGATGGGGTGTCATGGTCTCTCACCGCAGTGGTGAGACCGAGAACACTATTATTGCTGACCTCGTTGTTGCCCTCGGTACTGGTCAGATCAAGACTGGTGCACCGGCGCGAAGCGAGCGTGTCGCCAAATACAATGCATTGTTGCGCATCGAGTAAGATCGATACGCCTCGTTGTTAGCATCATGCTCAGCTGCCTTTTCAGGGATGAACTTCAGGGAACGGGTGTGACTTACGCTGGAGACAAGGGGTTGTCTGCTGGCTTGGAAGCTCCCGCCCTGCTCAAAAAGTAAAAGACGGGAGCTACCCGAATGCAGCGAGTTCCTCCGAACACTGGGTCTCAGATGCTTTGAGCGGCGTTGTTGTACGATTCACTAGACATATGTGTTGTGCTTGTTGTACACTGACAAATTACAGTCTTGAAATGAACGCAAACGTGGGTATTTGTGAACTTTGCTCGAACGTGCGAGATAAGATAACGCGAGCGATCACGTGCCCGCCCATTGCCTGTTACACGCTCTGCCCGTGTCGTGCCAAATTGTCCGACATGTCAAGGTGCAGTGCCTTAAACCTTTGTCCTGTGTATGACTGGGAATGATTTGGAACGCCCCGCTAGCTCTTTTTGTCTACCTATGAATGATCCTCTTCTTTCTCCTTGGCAATGTCTTTGGGATCAGGCGAGCTAACCCGCTCGGCTTGCGCAGCCCTGTTCCCGCGCCATAGCCAACCGGACTCGTCACGCCACATTGAGCAGCCTATATAAATGTGACACATCGATTCCTCTTTCTCTCATGTCTACCACATCATCCACCAAGTCCACCCAATCTTCTCATGACGCGCCGAACGCCCGCCTGAACGACGGCGCTGCTTCCAAAGAAGTGCGTGCCCGTGAGCATGCCCGTCATCGCGTCAAGGAGCGACGGGAGCATGCGCTTGCAAAGGAGCGCAAGGAGAAGGCTGCTATTGTGCGTGTGCTGGGAGTCAAGGTGACTCATGGGGCGAAGCTCGTTCGGAGGCTCAGCATGGAGAGCTGGGACGGGGAGGAGCCCGAGGAGCAGCGATCGGTGCCTGCGGCATTTGTCCAGGACGCAGTGCCCAGGACGCCTGTGCATGAGCATGACGTGGCGCCGCCCAGAGACGGCACGAGCTCGTTCACCGAGCTCACGCTGGGTGATTTCATCTCGAAGCCGCGCCGACCCAAGGCGAAACGTGAGTATTTGAGTGGTCTTCGTCGGGTTCTCGCGTCGCTGATCGTCGGCTTTCCCTGCGTTGTTGCAGAGCTCGATTTTGAAGTGATCCCTCCCATTCGGGCCGTCATCGCGTTGGACGACGCCGAAGCTGACGAGCCATGGGAATACATCACCCGTGCTAGCTTCAACGATGGGTCTGCCTGGAAGGGCAAGTCCTATGCGCAAGCAGTCGCCAGCGCGATGTAGGCCCTGCATCGTCTCGGACGTTGGACTATTTATGGATAACCGCTACCAATTTGCCACGACTTGATGACGACTCTCCTTCAGATTTTAGATACGCTCCCTATAAACAGATAGTATTGCCGGAGTTCCCTGCTCTTCACTAATTCGTGTAGCCTCTTATAGTGTTTGAACGGTTAGCTTAGCATTAATCTAGATTGCGCCGGTGTCAAGTATGTGAATGCCACTTCCTGATAACGACTGAGTGCGAGGTAGAGCACAAGGACACCAAAAATCTATGGAGATCCGATTCCTGTATGTTATCTTTCAGTTTCAAATCAGTGTGTGGATTTAGCCGAGAAATGTAGCCAGGACCAGTAGGACCAGTCCCCACCACCAACTCCTCAGAAGGATTATATTCACAGATGGGAGGACTGCTGTGTGCCATACAAGCAATTAACAGCAATTGATATTTTACGCATCAAAGTGAAAACAAGAGCAAGCGGGATGAGACAATTATTCACGAGAACCCTGTGCGGATTGCAGGCATGAAAATCGGAAGGGGATGTGCCTATGAAACTTGTGTGTAAGTCATCTCTCGAGGGACGGTGACAGAATAAGGGTACCTCTGTGTTGAAGACGTATTCTGAAGGATGAAGCCGTCAGGCACAGGGCCAAGCGCTCTGACTGAGGCACGTACCGTTCAATGGAAGGACACTAGCGTCCGAGAACAGCAAGTACAGGTATTTTAGTGTCTCACTCTACAATTTGAATGTATTTAGGCGGGCGCAACGGCCTAAGGAACCAGGGGCCTTACCATCAAGAACGTCTCCATCTTGTCCTCTTGTTCAACAGGGATTTGATCTACATTTTTGACACTAGCGAAGCCACCAGTGGCGACGCGGCAATGTTTTTGAATCGCTTGAAAGATGGCCCATCCTTGATCGCGGTACAGCGTGTCGCCTGTTAGGCGAAAGGCGAGGAAGAGAGATTCAACTGTTTCTGGACTGAATGAAATACATCAATACTTGTACTTTCTGACAAGAGCGAGGAAACACACCGCAAAATGTATCTTGCATCCAGCGACGGTACTTTTCCTGGCCTGTCGACATGTTCAGAGAGTTGTGAGCTTCGACGGTCAACCTTAACTGGGAAATCTGCGCACTGAGACCCTTTGATATACCAGTCTGTCCGACCTGCCCAATCCTCCACATTATCCCCCGGAATCCGAAAATGTACAATCTCTGCAGAAAGCCCACTACAAAAACGAGTAGTCAAGGAGACATATGCATCACCCACGTGCGAAAACAGGAGGAATGACATACGTCTGGGTATCATGAGTTGCCATGCATGTCTTGACAAGCTCCACACCCGTGAGCCAATCTCGCTTAGCCTGCTCCGAAAGCTCGCGCGGCAAAGGAGGGACAGAGACACGATCTACAAGCGCTCCAGCAGTAGTCGCACCTAACATGAGCGAGCCACCCAAGAAACACACAAGATGATCTTGCTTGGGATCACGTCGCCAACTCCTATTCAATGAGTACTGATTAGAATCCGAAGGGTGAGAATGTACTAGTTGTCTACGAACAATTCGCTCTGACGCCCGCCTTGCGGAATGAGTTCGGCAGTATAGACCAACTTGCCAGAAACGCTCTGCTGTACAAGATGGTCATGTATGCCAGTCATCGCATGGTCATAGAGCTATCAATCGTGTCAGTAAGTCATGCGGCTCGCCGGTTAACGCGAGCATCCAGGCACTCACTTCGCGGTACACTCCTTCAGTTTGATTCTGAAAGCAATTTCTACAAAGGTCCATATGTATTGATTTCGGAAACTCACAGTCTGAAGATACTGTTTTCTGTAGGCAAAAGGTCTGTAAATTGCGCCAAATGCAGGACTGGATAGAGGGCTGACAGTAGATATTCATAGTAAGAATCTCCACGGGAACCAAGGCGTATAGATGCAGTCCGGTAACGACCACTTTCCGGGCTGACAGTTGAAACGGAAATCAGGATGATATTTGAAAGGGGATCTATGACACGTACTCGACAAAGATGGGTACAAGACCGTGTGGAAGTCTCGCTGCTTTGAGGACAGCCATAACCTGTCATAATGGATATAATGGAACCCCCATTGCAGCAGACGGAGTCGTACCTCCTCGGTTTTTTCCCAGTAGATGTCCTCTGCAGTGAGGTGGGAGAGGTAGCGGAATTCGAGTTGCAAGGTGGCAGCTTCCGCAGTGCTGACGAGACCATTGTTATCACGATCAGGTACACCTTCCTCACGTTGCAGGTTGACCGAGGAAAGCGGGAGGCCTGAAGGTGTCTCGAACACGGGAAGAATACGGTTGCCGAGCTCTTGTGCTCTCTCGAGGAAAATGGGATCCTCCTCCGAAAGGTGGTATGCAGCCAACAGCCCACCCAATACGCGTATTGTTGTCTACACAATGTAAACACTGCATTCATGCACTATGCACACCTTCGGGTGGTCATCACACGTACCTCAAATGTGCTGAAGTCTGCGTCACGATCAAAGGAGAGATGATTCTGTACCCATTCTCTGGCCCTTTGATACTCGTCTTGTAATCCCATGATAAGCATTGTGTCAATAGAGTCCACGACGGTGTACCCGATGCCACCAGCCTTTGTCAGGTTCGAGCCTCTGTGAGATAGTGGGTGGTACTCGTCATCACCCATAGCATCTCGCTCTGAAATGGTCAGTTTTGGAAAGTCGTCGAATAGTCACACTTACCGTATGCCGACCAAGCATGCTGTATATGGAGGTGAAAAGGTGGTAAACGCTCCGAGGTGCATACATACCTTGAACGCTTCTACCACCGCATCACGTCTTGGCACGTCCGCTGTGAATGTTGGGACGGTTCCGGGTCTCACACCAGGTAGGCGAGTCTCGCTGGTATGAAGTCTGCTTAACGGAAGCTGAGCCGATGTCAGACGCAGAGTACATCACAGTCGCACGGCTTCACATGCCTGAAACAGGACATATACTGATGCAAAAACGATTAAGCCGTAAAATATTTTGATGGATGGGATACGCTTCGGGACCTGATTGGAGTGGTGATTTAAATAGACACAAGCACCTGAGAGATCCTACCTTTGTGGTATTTTTGGTATTTGTCGGCGGAGGGGCAGACAATGACTCCTTCCTGTGCCGCACTCGTGAACCGTCCATGTTGTACTGGACTGAGTTGGTTACTAATACTTCCTTGGTCAGAAAAGGAAGCAGTGCCGCATCGACAAGGGTTTCCTTTTGCGAATGTTCTCCTTTACGAACAGGATTGAGCTGCAAAGAAAAGTCGGTGAAATTGCACTGTCATTCACGCATTTTGGGCTGCGGATGAGAGGCAATTGCCATTGGTTCTCCTTTGGGCGTAGCAGTAGCACACCAGTACTAGTGAAGTTTCTGTGAAGTGTTAACAGTTTGTGCCAGTGATTTCAAGTTGGTGCTGCTCTGAATCTGGAACTAGTAACTTGAAATTCTGGGCTGAACCTGCTGAGGGGGCATCGACTTGTCTTTCTACGGTCAGAAGAAAGTAATCTCCAGAGCCACACTGCAGTGTATCCTGCGTTCAGGCGGCGAATGTGATCCTGACAACTGGGTGAGTCGGCATGTTCCTGCCGACAAGTCACCGGCCCGCGGTTGACGAAGAGAACAAACACTTCCCCTTGTGTCGGGTCTTATCTGTCGATTCAGATCACCGTATCTTGTACGTCTTGTTCATTATCCAGCGCAACCCACTCTATCCAATTCCTGCTGCGAATCTTCTCTCAGTGCAACCATGGCTATCGAATTAACCCCTTTGCCATTGCCTGCCTCCGCGGATCCATCTTACTTTGTCGACTTTGGTCGCGAGGTCAAGGGCGTCAACCCCGGTGAGCTCACGCCAGCCCAGTTTTCTGAGATCCACGACGCACTCTACAAGGTTAGCAGTCCAATCATCTTGCTGTGACAACTCCACGTTTTAAATTTGCTTCACCCCACCGCCCCACCAGCATGGTGCCCTCTTGTTCCGCAATGTTTCTCTTACGCCCGAACAACAATATGCACTCACCAAGGTAATCATTTCTCCTTTCTCCCTATATGGGCTTCTCAGCCTTCGTCGCCTTACCACCACATTCCAGGCTTTCGATCCGCAATCCGAGAGCTATGGGCATGGCAACAACAAGACTCAATCCACACAGAAGTCCATTCTTCATCCGGACCTCAAGACCATCCCTCGCGTACCCCAGGTTCAACTCATTGGCAACGGTATTGTGACGGATCACGAGGGTCTCGCTACTGCTGCCCTCAAACACCCCTCCCACACGACATTTCACAAAACCCGCGTCTCCGAGGAGGATGAAGCCAAGGGTTATACCCGTTTCTACAGATGGCATATCGATGCAGCTTTATACGACTATAATCCACCTCGCGTGACCACGCTTTATGGGATAATAGTACCCAAAGGCGACCGTCAGACAGTTAGGTATGACGATGGAACCGGAGATGAGTTATCGGTGCCCCTCGGTACTACAGCGTTTGTCTCAGGGAAGAGCATGTTTGGGATTTTGCCGCCAGAGCTCAAGAGTCTGGCGGCAAGAGCCTCGGTGCGGTATGCGCCACACCCTTACGTCTGGATGGCACCGGCTCGCGCCCTGCCAACCGGTTTGGGAATCGAGAGTGAAGGCCTCGAGCTCCCCACCGGAGAACTCCCAGACTGGGAAGAGTCCAGGGTCAAGACGTTCCCTGTGGTAAGCCGATCCACGGTCAGAAAGAGAGAGAGAGATCGCTGAAAAACGCCACTTTGGCAGCTGTGGAAAAACCCGGTTACGGGAGACCTCCACTTCCAAGTTCATCCATGCGGCGCTCAGGAACTCATCGTCAAGCCTCTCCCGGCAGGCGTGAAACGTGATGGCGCCCTATACCCAGATGGCGCACACGTCCAGGATCTTGCAGAGGTCCGTGCGTTGCTCTACAAGATGCAGCGACCGGCCATTGCGCCACAGGTAAGCGGGGCAAGTTTGCATGTCCGGTAATGACGTTCCTCATGTCGTTCCACGTCACAACAGCTTGTGTACCCACACGATTGGCAAGAGAAAGACCTTGTCCTCTTCCATAACCGAGGACTCTTGCATACCGTCGTCGGTGCCTTTAAGCCTGACCAAGTCCGCGCTTTCCACCAGTGCAACCTCGCTGCGTCCGATGTCCCCGCAGGGCCTACCGAAGATGACGTCTTTAAGTGGGCCTAGATCTGATGAGGTGCCCCCTTTCCCAGCCATCGGGGCACGTGTAGGCGCGGTTCTTGATGGAAGCCATTGATAATTCGTACGACCTTGAAGTGGATATTTGTAGGCTATGACATTTTGATAGGGAGAACGATGAATGAGCTGCCTTTCCTAGTCACACAGATCATGAATTTGCATTTCGGACGTGTCCCCCTTGTCGACGTCAACTTGTCAGTGGGTGTCGTTGGCTCCCCATCGCATTCCACAGCGATTTCCGATCCAACGTACAAATTTAACACGCGCCGTTATTGATTCGAATGGAAGCAGGTTCGAATTCGTCTTTTGAAATTTCATTTTCTGCTCAGCTCGTCGAGCTGGTTCCCCGTGTTCGAGATCGTGTTGCCTTGACGGACGCACGAGCGAGTGGTCTTATTTCCGAGCGGTAATGTCCAGAATAAGCTGTATTACAACAATCCAGGTATCGCAGACCATATCCGATCAAGAAAGGGTGGGAGGGCAATTGACTAACCGTCTACGCCCACGATTAGATGAAGAGTAAGTACGTGAAGAAAGCTGGGAAACTCGATATCAAGGAGGATCACCAGGAAGAAAAAGTTTGCGCGTGAAACAATTACTATGCACATCAGGGGGAAAACACGGCTGAGAGGCAGGAAGAGACTAGCCAAACAACAAATGCAAGGAGCCACCCATAAGAAAGAGATCACAATCAGATGGAATGACAACGCGGGAAAAACAGACACGACGGGTCACATGCAATAGCGGAAAAGAAAAGAAATTCGACAGCATTGAAGATGATCAACATATTCAAAAAAATAGTTAATTATCTATCCCGGGTGATGTCGGATAAGCTGAGACCACCGCACCCCCAGCATCGTCACTGAACAGACACGGCAGAGGGGGGAGGCGTCGGCGCTGCAGATGGTATATCAGTTGGGCATTCACCGACCTCTTCCGCTGGGGAAACGCCGGGTTCTGGGCTGGATCCCGAGACTTCAGACTTTGCTTGAATGTCCCCTTCGTTTAACCCTTGCTCATCACGGGCACTGCTAGCGACATTCTCGTTAACGACTTCGCCGTTCATTTGATCAGCCTGTCCAGCTTCTCGGGCGGCATACGCCGAGTTTCGGAAAGATTGTTTGCCAAGATCACGGGAGAAGCTGTACAAGGAACGGATATCGTGGCCACCTCGTGCTTCGATATCCGTATCAGTTTCGGGTTCACCGTCGCTTTCGTCAATGGCGGTGCGGAGAGAGGAAACGGCAATGTTAGTGTTGTTCATGAATCCAGCGATCGCTGGAGTGTGGTATGACGGAGTAAGGGAGGAAAGAGGAGGCATTGAGTATGTCCGGGGTAGAGGGAGAGGGAGGCCACGCCCTGAAACCCGCGACGCGGCTAAACGAGCGGCCGGGATAGGTGGCGTTGATGCAGCAGATTTAGTCTTCCGGAGCGGCCGGGTGGCACGACGTGTGCTGCTACTTTTCGAGGAGGCGCGTGGCGAGGAACTTTCTTCGGCGGTGGCCGCCTCGCCAGCGGGACCTGTGGTCGAGTCAACGGACGTCTGAGATGAATTGTCACCCTTGTGAACGCGCAAGTGCTGGAGGAGGTTATCATTGCGGTTAAAACGTTTATCACACGCAGGGTGAGGACACTTGAAGGCTAATCAGGAACGATTAGCACTTGCCTTCGCTGAAGATAGGCGCGACGACACGATCGGACTTACGTTTCTCGTGTGTGTGGATGGATCTGATGTGCCTCTTTAAATGCTCACCACGACTGAAGCATTTGCCACAGTCTTGCACTTTGCATACGTAGACTCTTCCCTTTTTGCCCTCCACGCTTTCGCCTTCTGCTACAGAATCCCCTGCGGTTGGTACACGTCGCCCGCGACTCTTCTTTGTTAGGTTCGGAACTGGTACGGGAGGTGCGGTGCGTATACGCGGACCACGGCGCTCGGCGGTGAACGAGCTGGACGATGCATCCAAGAAAGTGTATTCTCCGGCGGGAGGAGATATGCGAGGAATGATAGGTGGGACCTCCACCATTAGAGGTTGTTCGGCTTCATCGACAACGGTCATGGAGGACGCCGCCGGCAACAAAGGAGCTGGTTCCGTCCTCGGAATCTTGGCCGGTTGATATGTGTGATTCTGGTCAGGCTCTTCGTCGGTCTCTTCATCTACCGCTCGCGCGTCAAATGTTCGTTTCAGGGTTGCCGGACCCTTGTGCTGTGATCGTTGTTCATCGTCTGTATCGTCATCCCTCCCATATTTTCCCCAGCGTACGGTCGGACGCCCAGTGGTCTGGGATCGCGTAATTCTTCTTGCGCTGGATGCGGAGTCGGGAGTTGAAGCGCGTTGTTCAACCTGAAGAGAGGGGTAAGCCGATGACCGGAGGTTTCGGCGTTATCCTTGTCAGGACTAAGTTGGATAAAGGGCAAAAGTTTGCCGACCATTTTCTGCGGTGTGTCGAGGTCAACGAGCGTTGGTTCTTCGACGAGAGTGCTCTGCAAGACCCCGTTTGTATTTTTTTCCATTTCTTGAGGACCTTCCATTGTTTTTACGCTGCCTGATGGGAGAATCAGAACCAGACAGGTTACCAAGGGCCAGGAAAACATACCTGACAAGAAAAGATGGGCAAGAAGTGGGAATAAGAAGGCTGTTGGCTGCGAAGAACGACGAGAACAAGTTTTCAGGACACAAACGAGGGACTAGGACGGGACCTGGGAGCGATGTGTTGATTGTCGGAGCCCCTGTCCAAGCGGACAGACAGGGAAAAAAACGAGATCAAAAGACCACGTGTCCATGGGACCACGGCGGAGTCCACAACGCTATTACTCAGCAGGTCCCTGGACCACCGTGCCGATCCCGGCAACTCTTTGCCCTCGTCACCAACATACCTTGTTCTCTAGACCCTCTCGCGACCAATGTACGGATTTACCACGATAAGCTTCCTCAGTCCTCCTGCGGCGCTCATTTGGGACAGTGCAATTTGAGCGACCCTGTTCACGAACCGCACGCTCAGCTTTCGGTCACCCCGACCCGCACTCGTGGCTATCTTTGCCGTCACTGCAGCTTTTGGACGATCTTCCTGCGGCGTCCGCGCCGAACACGTCGTGAATTTGCTCAGTGGTACCAGATGGGCACACGCCTTTTCTTTCTTCGGCCCATCCCCCCATTCTTGTAGCGCTCTCCTCCTGCGCAATACTCCACTGCGTCGCCATCCGATGCGGCGCGCCACAACCGTATTTTCAAATCTTGGTTCTGGAAGCTCCCTCCACTTTCCATCTTAGGTATCGTATTCGGATCACTGGTTACAAGCACCTCCGTTTTCCAGCTAGCCCATCTCTGACTGCACTGACCTGTTCGCGTCCGGTGCTGGCCACGTTTCCTCTCCACGGCGCACAACACGAGGCGTCGCCCGTTATCAGTGCGATCGATATTCGGATCCGTTGTCACTCATATCTCTATTCGTGTCGTGATTGTGCCACACTCGCGTAGCGCTAAATTAAGTACGGAACCCAGTCTTCCTCAGCGAAAAAGACAGACCTCGGGACGGAGTGCACAGTCGGAGCGCAAAGGTATGTTTACGACTCAAGAAATACCGATGCACTCCGCAGATCTGCGTAGGCCTCGATACGGTATGTCAGTATTCTCATGGACAGGCAGTTATTAAGCCCAGTGGAGCACTCTGGCTGACATTTCCGCAGGGACTACACGCGATTATGCATTCGCCGTTCTTCCTGCCTCTTACGATCGCTGCTATTTCCCTGGCACCATGATAACATTGATAAGGCTATCTTGGGATCCCTGAGAGGACTAGACTCGAGAGTGAGCTCGCCAAGGCTTTCATGTATGATCGATTATTCCACTTCCCTGGTACCTTTCAAACTGAATGACACCAAAGTTTCAATGTCGCCAACTTTTTGCCAACGGCGTGTTCCGGTGCCTTGGCAGCCCGATCTTGCCTGATTTTCCTTATCACGACATTTTCGTTGTATAGCCGATGAGTGTATTCAGCTAGTTTATGTAGCCGCAATCCACGGAGCACCCGTGTGCCCCAATCGGCCATTTTGTAAAACTCGAACGTTTGATATTGTGTTTTTCGAGACTGTAATAGTGTTTAGTTCAGATAGTTTAATACGCGAGAGAGCTTCGCTGAGCTCATCGACAAGGTTTGGCTGTTTTCGGTGATTGCACTACTCCACACCGCCCGGCAATTTGCTTGTGCAGAAACGTGCACCGGAGTTGCCTACTCTCAGAGGCCAGGGTTGGGATCCTCACACCTTCGATCAGTCACACCTCGAGGTGGAGCCATGCTTGCCACATGCATGCGGTAGTGCCGAATTTGCATTCATTCTCGTCCTGATGACTGATCCTGAAACATACCGCACCCACAGAATCCTGCCATTTATGCCAGCATCAGCGCTATGGATGCTTCTAGTATTTCGCCATTGTCTTGATCGATGAATGCTTGCCCGTAAAAGGGATTTCACAATGCACAGGACGTGGAGCTTGAGCGGTCTCAATCAGATGAGCCTAGGATGAACGCCATTCATTCGGACAAAGGCCGTGGCAAGCTGGAGAGAGTGGCTAGGCGAGAGCCTGACGAAACAAGCTACTCCGCAGAGATCCGTACGGTGATGTGAATTGCTTCTGTTGCATTCCATTCATTCATTGTTCTCCATGGCATGGCGTGCAGCTGATGGGGGTTCTGCTTCCGGCGGTCACTTACGTCTAGTGGCTCGCTCCCGCGTTCGACGGCCGGAATACATTTGATTAAGACCATACATATTGATAGCACCGGGAATCACGAGGAAGACGTGTCAGTGGGAGGCACGAACAACCGGAAGGACCCGCATAACTTAACACTAAATAGAAGGTTGAGAGGTTTTATGAAATGATCGGTAATTCTTGGAGACCTTGACAGCAGAGGCACCCTCAGGCTGAGCGCTCGCCGAGGGAGATGTAAATGAATTAACTTCCATCGATAACTGATGGACGGCGCGATACGAATACTGAGTCAAAGTGTCGCATGTCTCAGTGACATGAATAGACCCCGCGTACTACAGATGCGGTTCGCCTAGGCGATTCTAGGCAGAAAGAAGAGGGTGGCCGGGGGAGATATCGAAGCCGTCGGGATGATTGGGGGAGAGATCACGAAGAAGACCACGGCATTACAAGGACGAGATGGGTTAGAGCGACAACCAGGTTTCCAAGCCGAGAAATGGGGTGCCTGCTTGAATGGTTTTACGTCGCTCTCGCAAGTGAGTGACTGCGGGCCGAATGTCATATATACTACATATTTGCAATCGGGTACAACGATGAGAACCGGTCGGTGAAAAAGGGACAAGATGTATATATTTGAAGGAGATGAGCCGCAGACGGCAAAAATCTGACGGAAAAGAGCGGTGTGGAGGACGCGGAGGAGTGAGGCGAGCGTGAGATTTGCAGAGGGAGGATGTATATGGAATGGTACATAATGAGAGACGAATGATGATAACGTTGACAGGATGACTATCAAGATCAGTCGAGGGATCGGAGATGCAACGTTGGAACTTTAGATTTGCCGATGGGGGATCCCATCTTGAACTGAACGGAAAGGGCTGCGGTGGACGCCTCGTGCGATGATCACCGACAAGGGCACCGTGATGGGAACTGGCGCGTTGTGGCAGTACTTTGGCTCTCAGAACCATCTCGAAAGCACCTCGCGCAGAGGATAACCCTTATGGAATAGATACGCCGAAAGATCGTATCCGTGAACTTGTCGAAGAAGAATCAACAAGGATACACAGGCGAGTGAAATAACGTGCGCTAAGTACATTAAATAAATCATCTTCTCCGATTATCCCTCTCCCAGCTTTTCGTCGTCGGCGGTGCTTTGTCCTGTACGTCCGCGCGGACACCCCGCCCGTCCTGCACCGCTCCCTTCATAGGTTATCCTCACCGAGTCACTCTTGACAGCATCCTCCATTGTCCAACACCTGGGGCCAACTCAGTCCCCCCATTTAACGACCCTTGACGACCTGAATCACAATCCTCGCCCTCCGTCGCAACAACAAGATCCCACCCACCCACCGACCCGTTGACGCCGCAACGAGACTTGTGTTTGCCGACTCGATCGCGTTCAACGAGCACCGTTGTCAGAGTCTGCGGCGCCTCCCCGCCTTTCCCCGTTCGCTCCCAAATTACAATTACCCCACAGCCACTTCCGATCACGTCCCCCGTACCTGAACAGGCGACTATTGCCTGGTGCGCGTCGGTTCTTGCTCTTGGTATGACCAACAATTTCCAACATTATCAATTGCATATTTCCATAGAACGCTCCGGCCGTTCCTCAGTCATCTTGGCGTCAGATACGATCCACTAAATAATCTACGGTCCTTCTCTTTCCTTATAATGCAGACGGCCTCCGACAACGGCTACTTTGCTTATTTCGCACCCTCACTCCATCCGCTTTCTTCATCTGAAAGTCAAACATCATTCCAGGGATCCGTAGGAATCGCCAGAATGACTGGTTCACCATATCCTACTGCGCACTCCAATCCGCCCTCAGCATTTAACCACGGGCATTTTCCCCCGCCCGTTCACACTATTCCTTCTTATCGTACTCAATCCCACCACTCCCCCCTCCGTCAAACAAGCCTGGGCTACAGCCCTTATCCATCAGACGGCTCTGCGGCGTCTGCTGAATCCCCGCTCTCCTCGTCGTCTGCCAACGAGAGCCCGCTTCCCGAACCTCCCATCGATAACATGGATAACGACATGGCGGCCCATGTCGCAACGGGGAACGACGACTACTATCCCTACACGATATCAGAAGACGTTTCAGTCGGCTATCCGTACGGGCATATCGGTTCCCGTCCCCTCCCCCTTCCGACCTACACCTTGGACAACTCAGAATTCTACAAGCAGCCGGTTTCGGCGCCGCTACCTTTGAATCTCTCAGTCGCTATGGGCTACTCATGGTCACCTGAGGCGAAGAAGTTCCAGCCGCTATATCCGCCGATACAGCAAATCCAACGGCAAGAACATAGCCCCACAAAGTATGCTACCCAGCCACCTGTCGCAGCGCGCACACATTCGGCCACAAGGGCCACCTGTGGTAGTGCGCAGCCCTTTGAGCAGGAAATCGACGAGCCCGATCTCGTTTATCCACAGCTTCCTTCCCGGCATTATACCAGCGCCCCCACACAATTAATGCAGCAATTCTCGCCAGGGTATTCGCTTAGGCAAGGCGCCAGCGTTAAACAGGAAAATGATATCCCCTTTCCTGACGTGTACAATCGATCAGCTGACATTGCCGGCCCTAGCAATGGTTTTGGGACCATCCGTGCCCTCTTGGAGTCAGGTTCGCTTGTTTTCATTTCTGTGAAAAATCCCAGGGATCCTAACCACCCGACTCTCACAGCTCCTACCGAGTCGCCTGCAGCTCTTGAACTGGCTCTACAGTATGGCCAATCTCCAACCAATCAGACCTCGATGAATGTGCCGGTTCTGTCCGCCCCTGTTCCGCGACATTCAGCGTACTTTGGAACGTCGCTGGTCAATAATTGCGAGCGCACGTGCCAGGAACAGGAACAACAGCAGGAACGACATGCGTTGAGGGTACGAACCCAGGGTCTGCAGGAACAACGAACCGTCCGGCCGGCGGAGGTATCGCCTGTCATGGGCTTTGCGGAGCTAGCCGATGGGGGTGATGAAGACGCTGAGGGGGAACCTGACGTTGAACCCTTGAGCCTTCACGACGGCAGCGCGACCAGTGGACATAGTACGGTGGGGGTTTACGAATACACGGGAAAATTCGTTGGAGGGTCGCTTTCAGGGACGGGTAGTGGTGAAGATGCGGAGGGGGTAGAAGAACTACATGGCCGTGACGTCGACTACGACGAATACAGGCCAGAGGAGGATAACGACGCTGGGGACGGCGACTTCGTGCCACGCAGCCGGACTACGTCAAAGAACACACGGAGCTTACGTCCTCGATCCATAGCCGGTAGAAACCCGGTTCGGTATCATCCTTATGGCGCTGATGTCTCACCCTCTGCCGTGAAGGGTTCTCCCAGGTCACCTCTCATCTCTGCCTCTGACATGTCACCTGCTTCGTCATCTGGACAAGCGGGGAAGGTGCGGAAGAATGCGCGGACCCTCCCTATTCCAGTCCCCATTCCAAATCTCACGAAAAAGTCGAGGGGCCGGAGAGTCCCGACCGTGAGCGGTACGAGCGTAGGTCGTGGCCAAAGAGATGCGGCGCTGGGCACTCGCATTTATCTCTGTGACGTCAGCGGATGTGGGAAATGCTTTGCCAGGGGAGAGCATCTGAAGAGGCATATCAGAAGTATTCACACCTATGAGAAACGTGCGTCGCATGCACATATGCACGTCACATTCTGCTAACCAATTCCTCTACAGCGCACAAGTGCCCATATCCTGGGTGTGGTAAGGAATTCAGCCGACATGATAATTTGGGACAACATATGAAGGTTCATAAAGACTTCCCAAAAGTCATGGAACGCGTAAGGGGCGGAGAAGCATGAGAGTTGAGATCCCAGGTACACGCAGCAATGGTTTGTGCTTGGGCGACAGTCCGAGGTCGGCGCTCATCCGTAACGTGACGGCAGTTGGACTTTTTACAACTAGACAATACGCTTTCCTTTCTATCGCTCGTCTTCTTATTCGTCTTATTTCCCAACACATGTTGCGGTGTTCATTCATCCTCCTTTTTATTCCTCCATTCCCATTCGCACATTCTTCCATGCTCCCCGCTGTCGTCGAGGTAGTCACCATTCCGTTTCGGCCACCGCTCCCATGGCTTCTTGTCCACTGGCGATATACCCACAGGCCATGCTGTCCTCGCTTCGACAGTTTCTGGTTTATGTTCGCCTGGATTCCGCGATTTCCATGCCACTATGCTTCCGCCAGCTCCTCGGTTTCAACCTCGCCGGCGCCATCACATCCATCATGGCAACTTCCGGACGCGTATCCACTTCTGCCCAGGATCGCATTAGGCACCACTGGCACCATGCCCATGCTGGCTTTTCATGAAATCTTTGCACTTTCCTCTGTTTCTTTTTCACATTGACATCCCCCCTCGCTTATCGAGCACCGGTTGTAGATGCTAACGAATTTCCACGCCCTTCACGACCTCTTTCCTGTATTTTATCAACGTTCATCGAGACGGTGGGGATTCTGTATCATTATTCTGCATCATCACGTTCGGACATCTTGACTCATGTTGTTATTATTGTACCAATCGGTTCGGAGTATGTAGCAATACATTATGGTTGTAAAGTATGATACGGTGTCTTGGGCTATGTGTAGAGATTCCTTTGGCTATTATTCTTTACTCTTAACGTCGGTGCAGATTGGGTGAATGAAGAAACAAATATGTTTTCGACCGGAGTTACTTGTTCTGATATTCATGTGATATCTCACGAGCGCCCCAGAACGACCTGATCTCGAGCATGAAACGGACAGCTTATGCCCGATCAGTGGTGCGCTCGCAGCTCATTTCAATAGATCCGGGAAGTTGGGACTCAGCGAACGCTTTGGGACTGGGCAGACGACATGTCTCGGCGGAATTCGTCAGCCATGGGGTACTTTATTACGATGACTACATATGGAGCTGGAGGAACAAATGTATACAGCAGCGATCATGTGGCTATGGGGAATAAATAATGAGTCAGACGGCTGGCAGTGATCGATGAGAAAAGAACGTACTAGACAAGGACAAAGGGAACGCGATCGGGGTCATGCCAAGGAAGATAATAGATAGCGACGGGGACAGTATCGTGATAATCTGCGACGAGCGTGGGCATATTATTGGCGGGTTCACCAAGACGAGCCGAATCGACCACAGCGGCCACTATGCATCATCTGTCATGATTGCAAAGAATTCCTGTTCGTTGATTTCTCCGTCTTGGTCTAGGTCAAATTCGTCTATCATCGCTTGCCTAAGGAAAATGGAAGATCAGAGGTGAGCATATATGGAACGCAAATGGAGAAATAATCGCGTTTTTGGGAAATAGCGGTGAATAAAAATTGGCATGGCAAAGGGAAGACGGTCGCACAGCACCGCGTACGAAAACGGGGTATTGGGCTCGAGTACTGCGTTTAGCAGGGTTTTGTGCCCTAAAAAAAGTGAGGAAGTTCGGGGGCGATCATACTCACAGTTCATCGTCCTCCAAACGGTCACCAATTTCCTTGGCCACCCTTCTGAGGTTCCGTAGACTAATCTTGCCCGTGTTGTCGTCGTCGAACAATTGGAACGCACGACGGATCTCTTCCATCGGATCTCGTGCGAGGATCCGCTCGCTCACTGGGAATCCCACATGAGTAACGAGAACAATAAGGACGAACTTGGACAAGGCGAAGGAGGCCGTGAAGCCACTACCAAGGAATCTGGCTACTGGCTGGCAGTAATGACGCGTCGGGGCGCGAGCGTCCAATGTGGCAGTACGGTGAGGTCGAAGGAGATGTGACTCAACTGATTTTTGCAAAATCCTCAAATTCCATGAGACCGTGACCGCTCTTGTCGTGGTCCCTGAGTATTTTGAGTACCTCGGCCTTCTTCATGTCGAAACCAAGCGCACGCATCGCGACTTTGAGCTCATGGTAGTCCAAGGAGCCGTCCTTGTCTGTGTCGAAGAGCTCAAAGGCTTCTTTTATTTCTTGCTTCTGTTCGTCTGTGAGCTCTGGACGTGTATGTGTCCGTCGCTTGGCTTTCTGTGCCGAAGTGGAGTACATCGCAGGGGGTAGTTGTAGACGTGCGTGGTGTTTTCGAGTCATTTCTAGCGTGGTCACGTGCACGGCAAACGCGTGTAGGACCCCTGATACCATTTATACAGGTTGTGCCCCCGACTGCCATTACTTGTTCCCTCAGGTCAAGTTGAGCGCGTAATGGACTATCATTGCGTTCGCTGCGACCGCGATTTCCAGCACTGTCCCTGAGCACCTCCTGGGCTCTTCCAATCACAACTACTGTGATAATTGTGAAAGGGACTTTGACTCTGGGTGGGGTCTCGAACAACACTACATCCAGAGTCCCAGACATCACTACTGTCGCGACTGTCACAACCACTTTGACGACCACGACGAGTTGATCACACACTGCCTCGACGAACACTGCTACTGCGACAGATGTGACCGGTTCTTCCAATCCGCCCTTGGCTTGCATGAGCACAACCGTCAGTGTCATCACTACTGCATTGACTGTCAGCGTGTTTTCAACTCCGAGAATAGCCTGCGTATGGTGAGTGTATTCGTGGTTTATTGTCTCGACACCTGATGATGCTTTCCCCAGCACATCTCCAACGTGCATTACTATTTGGGTCATTCAGGGTAGAAAACTGGCGTCGTTTTGAGGTCATTTTGGAGATTGTTTCCGTGAACTGGCTTGGGAAGTGCAGGGAACGCCGAAAACCATTTCCAGCTTTGACTTAGCTAGTTCTTGCGCGTTTTTGAGTGCTTGCGTTTCGAAGTAGCGTGGTCACGTGCCCACAACAAACATGTTTAGGACCCCTAATACCACTAATATAATGTGCCCCCGAATCCCGACTATCATTGTTCCCTTGGTATCAGAACGTCAAGGATGCCCTACTGCGATCCCTGCGACCGCGATTTCTGGAGCTGGACCTCGTACCGCCAGCACATGCTGAACTCTTCCAATCACAACTACTGTGATGATTGTGACAGGGACTTTGATTCTGCGTGGGGTCTCGAACAACACTACATCCAAGTGTCGCACCCACTTTGACGACCACGACGAACTGATACTACTGCGGCAGATGTGACCGATTCTTCCAATCCGCCCTTGGCCTGCATGAGCACAACCGTCAGTGTCATCACTACTGCGTCGACTGTCGGCGTGTTTTCAACTCCGAGAGTAACCTACGCGCGGTAAGTGCATTCGTGGTTTATTGTCTCGACGCCTGATGGATGCTTTCCCCAGCATATGAACTCCAGCGTGCATCGTCCAAGAATGTACCGTGTGCATTCCAGCACCGTGGCTGCACGCAATGGTTTGTCAGCAAGTCTGCAATGATACTCCACCTCGAGTCTGGGTCGTGCCCGTCCGGTGCCGATCGCACCATGATCAACCGATGGGTCCGGCTCAATGACCGTCATAATGTGGTCACCGTTCCGTCGCGACTCATTACCAATGGTGGCGACGACACTCGGTACATCGCCACAGGGCGGTCGTGGAATGGTCTTGCTTTCGAGTGTGTGCTCTGTCACGGCACTTTTGGGACGCTTGACGCCCTCAACCGCCATCTCGCGAGTCCAAGGCACCTAGAAAGAACATACCACTGCCCTCTTCCAACCTGTTACACAACGTTCAGCACGCTCAGTGCCCTATGCCAACATGTTGAGAGCGAGAGGTGTGGCGTATTAAGGTTCAGGGTGGCCCGCGAGGGAATGGATAACTTGTTGAGTGACATGCGCAGATTGAGAATCCAAGGTGAGTGAGAGTGATTCGTCTCCCATCAAACGTTGATTTGAGTATGAAATCAAGGTTAGCTACATCTTGAAAGTCCGTGACAGTTTGCCAATGGGATCCAAATGCAAAGCTTGTTGGTGGCGCCTATGGCGACTTGCCTTACCTAGATGGCCGCCCATTCATATGGTTTTCCCCGTTTCATAGTCTTGTGCCTCGCGTAAACTTAAGTTATTCATTAGGCTACACTACCATTTTTGTCGAGTGTACCGCTACAGTAGTTGTCTCGTCGTGATGTGAATTTCATTGATTTTATGATCAGCTTGGCAATTGCTCGCCACCGTCTGACATCACGGACGGCGTCCGCTCGTTGACTTGACAGCGCCGAGTACTCAACGACGCCACATGAAAGTCTTGAACTTGTTCAGCCAGCGATTGCTCCATCTGTTCCATATTCTGCTCTTTTTATGTCACAAAGTGGCCGCCAACACGGAAATTATCAACTTCTCGTCCTCTCGAGAACCCACAGTTGGTCTTCCTTTAGATGTAGTCGGAAATTGGTGCGTTTCCTACCACAGCTCGCTCGGGTGAGGAGGGCCCTCACGTAGTTCGTAATTCCGGCCAGGTCAAAGCTGCATCCCACAGATAATGAGCGGCGATGGACGCTAGAACCTGCTGCGCTTCATACACCTCTCTATCAAGTGTGTGAACAACTCGACGAAGCCGTGGCGTCTCATCCCCCGTTTTCGTGCCCCCACGAGCTGTGGTTCCTCCTGGACCTAGATGACGAAAAATGGGCATCCTACTCCACCTTCACTCTTCGCTTGTCCTGGCCTGCTTCTGTAAGTCTATCAGATCCATCTCTCTCTCGATTACTCTCCAGGGTTCCGCTTGCGCGTTTTTTTGACTCACGCATTCGTTTACTTTTCATATCCATACGCGGTCACTCAGGCCCCCGCGGACTTTGCCATAACGCTGTACTCTTCACAGGACCTTCTCGCCCGACTCTCTGAGCGAGAGCCGATCTCGAGCAGCAGGCCCGAGCGAGCGAGGACACACGCCAGTGGTTCCCCCCACACGTCGTCGACACCACACACCCCCACCACGCGCTCCAGATATGCACGCATCCGCGCCGTGGACGCCGGCGTTCCCACTCCTGGCTCTCGATCGCATTCGCCTGCACTTGCACCTCAGCCTCGCGTTCCCGTTCCTCACCCAGACAGCGCTGCGCCGGCTAACGTAGCGGTAGAACGGGGAAAAGGAGCAGTGCCGTTCGTCGTGATCTTGGAACCGGCGTACTTGGGCGTGCTCCCGGCTACTTTACTGCCCACCGTGGGCTTCCTTATCCCCATTGTGCTCGCCGCAGTCTTGTTCGTTCCATGGATCACCGCTTATTTCGAACCGTTCGTACAGCAGGCGAGAGAGGATTTGAAAACTGGAATGACGCGAACGAGAAAGGAACGGTGATACGTTCCGCCTTGCGGTCAACATGCAGTTGGTGCATGGTGGTGACTTGATCTAGTCTCAAGCATCACTCAAACGTTTCGTCAATTCAGCACTCGCAAATACACTTCTGGCGGCAGTATGCTCAGACGAGGGTGATATCTTGGCGCAATGTATACTTGATTCGAATAAACCAGTCAATCAATCATGGTATATACATACGTCCGACGGAACCGTCTTTCTTCCACCATAGATTCCATGAGATCTTTACTACCCATTCGAGCTTCCATGCCCTCCCATTGGGAATCCTCAAGCAACGCTTTCAAATTCCACTAAATGAACGGCCGCGAACCAGGCGAGAATGATCTCCACTCGGGGCCCGTGAAGTGGTATGTTAATGTTCAATGGCTTCTTCTTGGTATTATTGGACGCTCTTTCCGCCACTCCCTGTGAAACTCGTTCTTTTTGTCTCGCCGCAACAGGTACGAGTAAGATCCGCACACAGTCGAGTGCCTCGACAAGGTCCATACGGGCCTGCTTGATCTCGGAGGACACGTTGCGACCAGGGGTATTGAACAAGGGAGCAGGCGTGGCTTTAGACGCAGACGATGTCGATGCAAACGGGGTAGAACAAGAATCACCGGTATCACCCGAGCAGGAGGACATCACTTCGAACAGGGCGCTTGATGGCGAAAGGGGAGGTGCTTCTATTGCGAGCCTATTTGCCACGGGCCCAGCACGTATTGCCGAGTGAGGCTGGATACCAACTTTCCAACCCGATGCGAGACGCTCAAGCACTTCGATGAACTCGGCCTGAGCCATGGACCTTGGAGGAAGGAAGACGGGGTATCCTTCGAGCCCATCCACGAGAACAGCTGAGCGCGTGAATGTCGTCAAGAGCGTCGGTAAATCCCCAAGCATGAGCTGGCAGATTAAAATAGTGAAACGGGATTCTACGAGCAGGGGATGGTAAGTGGTGAAAGTGGGCGGGATGATGGACTCCGCTCCGGCGAGACCTGCTGGCCCCCCGCTGTGATTCCCGGGCCGTGCCATCTCTGAGAGTAAGAATGCGATTTCGACCCTCCGAGCAAGGCCAGCGAGTGTGTCCCCACCGGCAATTGGTGGCGGCCCTTCGATCGTGTCAAAGTGCGCGAGAAAGCGTTCATGATCTCGAATGCACTTGCGCAGATAGCCATAAATGTCCTCGCGGAAGCCCTCCTTTCCCAACGCGCCTCTGTAAGCGCGTGCCTTTGGACCGTCACTTTTCCCCAAAGGACCGTCCGGATTCCCAATCTCGACACCGCCATAACAGCCGTTAGCGAGATAGCACAAGCGCAACTCGGTACCGTCAGAAGCTGGGCCCGGCTTACTAACGTTCTCGAGTTTCAAAATCGCGGACTCGATAAGATATAACGCTTGCTGCAGATAGGTCGCACCCCTCAAGAAGAGCAGCTGAGGTTCGATGGGGTCTGGTGCGTCGGGTGAAACGGACGGGTGTACCAAGAGCGGTTCTCCGTCTGGGCCTTCGACAGTAGATCCTTCCGCGGAGTCGCTTGTACCATTTGGCGGTGCTTGGCCGTTCGTCTTGTTAGAGCCCTTCTTCTTCTTGCCACTTTTTCCCCGTGATTCGGATGGTAAGGTAATGCTACGGTGTGCTGTCCGACCCTTGCGTGCAGAACGAGCTTCCTTGAGGGCATATGTGAAGTCTTTGATAGCGAGCGTGTATTCATCGCGGAAACAATGCACAATGCCCCGTGTTCGATAATATTCGAGACGTTGCGGATGGGCAGCAATGAGTTCATCCAGTACCTGGGTAGTAGTGGATTCTGCCAATTGCCTGTTCGCACTGTTCTAACAGTCAAATAGGCACTTATGAGTCGTAATTCACGTACCGAGAGGGTATCTTTTCGTGAAAGAAGTGTACGTATTTCGCATCGCCATCGTTGGGATCTAGGACCATGTTCGGACACGACGAACTGCAGGTGACGAGCAAAGACGTACCATGTCTGAGAACTCTTTCGGCGATGTCATCAAACACGCTCCCGCCCTGCATAACCATGACGCTGCTGGCGATCTCGTCGGCTTTGTACGCCGCCGCGAGCTTCTGGACAGCGAGTGCTCGCAGTCGATGCACGCGCATTGCACTCATGGCAACGTTCCTTCCACCGCCAATGTTGCCGGAACCATCAAGCCCGAGGCTCTGGGCAGTTGGCCATGCACCATTGCTCCCTCCACGCATGGATCCCAGAGCAGCAGGAGATAGCCCAGACGATGCACGCACAGACAGTTCAGCTGCCTCGTCGATCAGACGGCGGATCATCGCTACATTACGGAACACGCCCGGATCAATGGGCGGGGGTGTTGGCTTGCCGGGTATAGGAAAGAGGGGTGGGGTCCAGGCCGCGGTATATGACGAAGGCAAAGGGCTGAAATGGCGACGGGGGGAGTCAGGCGGCGTGTGGTCCGGGGGTGCGTGGAGTCCTCTATCAACTTCACGTGGACGAGGAAGCGCACGCGCGTGGAGAGCTGAATGTGGTGAATGTGCGGTCCGGGACGAGTGTAGAATTTGCGAGGGTGGTTTCGCACTAGAGAGTGCAGCGGGGTCGGTGTTGAGGACGAGAAGGGACTCGAGTAACTCGAGGGGGAGTTGGAGCCACGGGCCCTAATGACGCGTTGAAGAAATATGACAAGATGGTACCGTTCAATTGGCAGACGAAGTGTAGGAGACGAGTAGACTGACATGGTATGAGCTGATATATTTCCAATGCTTGTTTCTGCTGATGCAAAGCACAGAAGGACGCTCTGCATCGGGGGTGGGCTTTCCTGGAAGTGCAGAGGACGAATCATTAGAGGCCTTGTTCGCCTTTTTTTTCTTTTTCCTCTTCTTCTGGTCTGCTGGACTGCTTTCGCGCGTCGGTGATGGCTCCGTGGAGGAGACGGTGGGCGACGATGTCGAAAGGTCTTGCTGAGCGAGTTGGGACAGACAACACGTTGGTTGTCCGTGCACCCCGTTCGCGGCGAAGTTCTGGATGGTCATTGTGGACATTGTGCTACGGGTGATGTGTCGTGCAAGTTGGTGTTGGTCAATCCTGCCACGCGAATCAGGAAGGTCGTTACCATGGCACGATATCGAACGATTCTATCTTCACTTCTCTACTCGACATAACTTAGGTACAACGTGTAGCTTAAGACGTCCCAGTCGTAGCCTTTCTCCTCGGAGAGTGGCACTCGAAAGGGTCGCAGGTCTTCATCGCTTGTGTCGCTTGGGAGTGCTGATCTCAGCGCGGGTGTCTCGGTGGACGCCGCTGCTTATCGGTGTCGGGGTCATCACCGAACGCGCGCTTCCGTTTCATATTCTTCGATTTCCTCGGTTCCCGGTCCCTTTCGGACCTCGTGTCATCAGTGTCCAATTTCGCTTGCTGTTCCTCGAGGCTCTTGATGGGGTCCTGCGGAAGTAAGTGTTCGTGAGTAAGATTTCTAGACTCAAGACGCCGCTGCCACGTTTGCTCACAGTGGCCCCAGTTTCTGAGATTACACAGGGTACCTATGTCTTGTCACGAGTCTGCCGTGCGCCAGGGCAAGTGTTGTCACCTGATACTAGTACTCTTCGAGTTATAGCGAGTCTTGGAGCGGTCATGCGCAAGGTGGCGGCTGTACCTGAGTCCGGTTGATACAGATAGTGACCTTGCCGGAGACTCACCCAACGACCTTCCCCATATGATCCAATTCTCCCTGAAATAAGTGTAAGTGACTCCCACCTGATCCTTCGAGCTGCCACATGCGTACGGATCCTCTCTGAGTGCTTCAGGGTGTCCGCTATCTTTGCGCCGCTATAAAGCCCCAGTCACATCCGTGCCAAGCACAGTGACTTTGCTCGGATTGCAACGATTCCAGTTCTTCAACGTCCATGTTCACATGTTCGTTGAATTTAGAAACGGTCTCCTCGATTTTCGCAACTCAGATAAGCGGTTGTAGGCGCCGGGGCGAATGTGGTAGTGCTGCGGACTAGAAGTCCGGCTGGATAAGTATGCTTCCTTTCCGTCCATCTTGGCGGTTGCAAACGGACTGAATCAAAACATGTACATGGCAAGTTGGCTGTCTCGCCAGCATTCGTAGGTTTGCCGCTGGCTTATCTTATCTAAGCGGATTCAAGTTACCCCATAAGACGCGGCCAAGCAAAAGTTGTGACAAGATAAGATGCACTCAGGCGCCGCAAAGTTACCGACATAATCATTCTCAGGTTCGCTCGCGGCCTATAAAGAGGAGGGTCAAATTCCCAGATTTGTCTCCTCCAGTGGCCTATCAGCCTCAGTCTACCTTCTACCCCACAGCATGACACCAGTTGCGCTTCCTGCTGTCACCACAACGGTCTACAAGACCTTCCCCGCCAAGCTAGTATCCAAGTTTAATCACCCCCTCGACCCTCTCACCCCGCACGAGGTCTGTCTTCCGATTGGTCGTCGTCGTCCGCGTGCGCTGAGACATCATTCGCACGTTCTATTTAGATCAATGCAGTGACACTCGCCATTAGGCACTATACAACTGCCAATACACCTATCAAGGCCGTGCGTTTCATTACGTGCACCCTGCTCCCGCCTCCGAAGAAGGATGTCCTCGCTGCACTCGGTATTCCCCTCACACCAGGCGGTAGGCGCGAAGCGCCCGCTGACATAATCAGAAAGGCCGAGTCTGATGTAAGTGCTATCCTCGCCTCTTTATGCTTATCCTAATCCGTGAGTAGTTCCTCGACGTCATAAACGGGTGAGTGGTGCATCCGCAGGGCATGATCGCTGATACGACCATTCCACACCAGAGGCTGCTACAATGCAATCCTGGCCTTCAAAGGTGGAGAGTGGGAAGTGGAGTCCATCGATCAGGTCCCCGAGGGTTCAGAACCCCAGATCACCGTTGAGGAGCTCACAATGTGCGAGGTCATTGTTCGTAATGACCCCAAAGTTCAAGCGCTTGCCAAGCAAGTCGGTAAGCGCCGGTCCAATCCCCTATCATTCAGCAGACTAACAACGCTCAACGAATGGAGGTATCGAGCCCTATCAGATATTCGCCGATGGTTGGGCCATTGGTTATGACGACCGATTCCCCAAACACCAGCGCCTTCAGCAAGCTTTTCTCTTTGCACGCTTCTCAGAGCACGATAATCTCTACGCACACCCTCTTGTCAATCTTTGTTCCTTCAGTTACTTTCTTCATGCCATTTTTGACTTTGAGTGCATTTTAGGATTTTGTTCCAGTCGTTGACTCGGTTGCAGAAAAGGTCGTCCAGATTGACTTTCCCCCGGGATATAGGTACACCGCGAAAGGATCGCACGAGCTCAGCGTCGAAACGACAGGAGCACTTCCACTTTCTGACGAGTCGTTCGCAAAGTCGAATCGTGAACGAATACCGCCTCCACTCACTCCGTACGACTTCCTTCCGGATTTAATGGAACAGACCGACCCAACATACAGGCCACGCGAAGACCTCAAGCCTTTACACATCTTACAGCCAGAGGGCGTGTCTTTCAAGATGAACGGACATACATTAGAATGGCAAAAGTGGAAGATGCATATTGGTGACCGTTTTGTTTCTTGATTGCAGTGAAAGTGATCTAACGTGCAATGATCCCCGACAGCTTTCAGCCACCGTGAAGGTGTTGCATTATCAACGATTACCTACAACGATGATGGAGAGATTCGACCTATCTTTTATCGTCTCAGTCTTGCGGAAATGCTAGTACCCTATGGAGCACCTGAATTTCCTCACTCCAGGAAATTTGCATTTGACTCGTGGGTTATCGAACTGTTCAACGTCGAGCATTGACTTATCTGGCTTCAGTGGTGAATATGGTATGGGAACCATGGCCAATGATCTCTCTCTTGGATGTGACTGCCTAGGAAAGATCCACTATCTGGTACGTAAGCGTGTGCTCAATTGGGACGCTCGCTGATTCGCATCCCAGCCCGGTGCATTTGTTACTCATGCCGGAACAGCATTTGTCATAAAGAACGCGATCTGCATCCATGAAGAGGATGCTGGCGTCCTCTGGAAGCACACTGACTACCGCCCAGGAGGCCGTTCGCACACCGTAAGAAGTAGACGTCTCGTGGTTAGCATGGTCTGCACCCTTGCCAACTATGGTTAGATCATCGTCTTCTTTTTCGCGCTGTCCCTGACATGGATCCAACAGAGTACATTTGGAACTACTACTTCTACCAAGACGGGAACATTGAGCTCGAAATCCGGCTTAGTGGAATTTTACAAGTTTATGTTGCTGGTCCTAACGAGCCAAATCCTCACGGAATTGTCGTTGCACCAGATGTCAACGCGCATGTCCACCAACACATCTTCTCCGTCCGCGTGGACCCAATGCTCGACGGGATTCGCAACTCCGTCATCGAATCTGACATCGTTTCTCTTGACGCGCCGACAGGGTCGAAAGAGAACTTTGCGGGCAACGCCTTCCACGTCAAGGAACGTGTCCTCAAGGATCAAGTCAAAGACGGTGCACGGGATTTTGACTGGGCCGCCGAGCGCCGGTGGAAGGTCGCGAATCTGAACAGGACGCATGACGTTTCCGGGAAGCCGTCGTCGTACCAGATCATGATGAAGGGAGGTTTGCTTCCTCTTTTGTCTAAGAGTGATTCATGGATTGCCCGTCGTGCTTCGTTTGCGCATAAGGCACTTTGGGTAGTGAGGGACGACGAGGGACCAAAAGGTGGAAGGATGTGGCCTAGTGGAAAGTATGTCCCACAGACTCGAGAGGAACCTGAGGATTCTGTTGGCAGATGGGTCAAAGAAGGACAAGGAAGCATCGATAACGAGGACATCGTGCTTTACCTCACGGTTGGTGCGTGCGCCTCTCTACTCCTTGCTCTCGCGGAACTCATTTTGAACGATCGCAGGCACGACGCACATCCCGCGCCCGGAAGACTGGCCGGTGTAAGTATCTGATTCGCGTTCACAAACGTGACTGCTGACCTTTTGGCTTCGCAGTATGCCCGTGGAGCACGTCAATGTCCTCTTCAAACCCAACAGCTTCTTCACCAAGAACCCGAGCATGGACGTTCCTGGCGCCAATGACGTACACAGCACACCTGCGTTCGCCAACGGCTACCACCGGAATGGCACGAACGGAACGAATGGTTCGCCGACGTGTTGTGGGCATTGAAGCACTCGATTTTTGTGTATCGTGCAATGTATTAAGAACGTGTAATCATGCTGCCCTCTCTATGTGCTATCCACATCTGTATATAACATGCTGATGTCGTTCCTGTATGTAACACGAGTCAATTCTGGGCGTGCATTGTGCTTCTGATACTTTGTCCCGTTGAGTATTGCCAGACAAATGTCCCTTGTTCGTACTCACTATACTGCAAGGTGCACCTATGAGCAACCAATGTGGCAAAGGCCGGTTGATGGGATACATAACAAGTTCGACCCATGAGACGAGATCGATTAGAAACTCAACCCCTGCATGGTCGGACGCTCATCGCCCTCGAGCGTCCAAACGTCGCGTTTCGCACTTGCGCTCTGCGTATTGGGAGTCCCAGTGCCCTTACTCGTATGTCCCTCTTCGGCATCGTCGTTCCCGGCGCCGGCCCGTAGCGTGGGCCGAACGCCGAGGGAAGCACAGAGTGCCTTGTACCGGGAACGAATCTGGCGCTGCAGTTTCGACAAATCGATCTCGTCCACCGACGAGGCGTGTGATTGCACCGTAGACGGGTTGACCGTCGGAAATTGGCGGATGAGATCGAGGAGATGCGTGATGTGATGCACGGCACGTCTGTAGAAAGGGGGAGTGGAGTGGGTTAGCTCAGATGATGGTGCGAGTGGGTCAGTTTGGCGTTCGTGTGCGATCTACGGAATCAGAGAGAGACTGAACTGATCGTTTTGTCCACGCTGCGCGTAGATGGCTTGCCATGTCAGTGCAAACCCTTCGTAGAACCCGATCTCTTCCCAGATCTCGAATCCTTTTTCGCGACCGAGCGCGCGCCCCTCGATCAGGCCGTGGATGCGGCCGTGGGCGAAGCCGTCTGTATAGCCAGTGTCATAGAATCTGTTGGTGGAAGATGTCGTTTAGAAATGAGGAGGAGAGAAAGACGTTGAGCTTGCGGACGTCTGTTCGAGGTGAACGAGCTCCTCGAGGTCAAAAATTTCGGCCATGGTAAGTTAAAAGTTGGAGTGATCTAACAAGTTTGTTTGTTTACTTTGGACACTGCCTTTGGAAACAATCATTCTGTATGGAGACTTGGTCCAAGACTACACCACGAAGTTGCTAGCTGCAATGAGAACAAGAGTTTCGACATCATCCCTTTGGATTAACAGTGATGTTCAAGCCTTCAACTTGGCCACACGCAATCCGTACACCCTTCGCTTTGCCGCTCTGGAGTGGTTATTCAGTCCTCCACCAAAAGCCCAGCTTGCGTCCCTCCATGGCTGTCCATCTTGTTCGGTTCGAATGGCATAGCCTCGGAGCAGCTTTGCGCCTCCTGGCTTTTCGTACAAGTCAGATCTAGAGAGTGAGCACGTTCTGTGACTCGACTCACGTGTTCTTTAAGATATTCAGTCACGTCCACGACGAAGCCATCGATGACGATAAGACATCGTGCAGGGCTCGAAGCGGCGCATGCTTGTGTCTCCTCAATGGTCCACTCTTTGCCACTCCAGGGTTCGTCTGCTTCGGTCGTCGTTTCTTTCCCTAGCGTTTTCTGTCTCATATAGTGCTTGGCTTCATCGATGTCCTGTGGACGCGCACGCCGAACGGATGTGACCAAACCGAGATAGTGAAGACCGTCAATAATCCACTTCGATGGGTCCCAATCCAGTTTGGACGGGCCAGACCTATAATCATGGGGAAATGCGTGCTAGCCAACGGTAAGCGCCTCAGCGACAGGGGGAGCGGACGTGTATCTGACATGCTAAACAAGTAGAAACATAAAGACGAGGTTTTGCGCAGCGCGTTATGATGACTCACGAAATTGTGGTTTCCCTCTCCGCAGGTCAGGATGGCCAATAACTAAAAGATCGTTTTATCCTAGTCCAACCGCTGGTGTAGGGGCATACCAAATTGCTCTTGGATGTGTCTTCGTCGGAATACGGCTGCAAGCCGTTCCAGTGTGCTAGCCTGCCAATTTTTCAACCTAAAGGTACCCGAGTCATGTTGTTCCTCACTCACGAATTTACCAGAAAGGTGACATGCCAGACTTGGGAGGATATTAGGTTGGAACGTCGTTTGGCATGACTATAGACTCACTTGCTAATCTGGTCACCAACCCTCCATAGATGAATGCTCCGACAGGATCACCCCAGGAATAGCCTAGCGACACCGGGACGACGAAGCCCAGAATCCATGCAATCGGAACTGAAAAACCTCAAGACATGCTCGGAGCACCATCATGATGGCGTACTGACCGTAATACTTGTGTTGAAAACGGACGACTTATCATGCGCCGGTCAGGACTAGAGAACAGGTTTCTTTCGTTTTCTCTCACTCACGCGGATCGCTATCGAGGTCTTTTTGGTCGACGCTGTTGATACGCTCGTACCTTGGTTTGAAGAAGATCCATCCCACGTGAGAATAAAAGAGCCCTCGTGTCGCCGCATATCTTTGGGTCGCGGTGAGGTCAATCTTTGTGCTCCTTTGAATGATGCTAGACTCACGGGTCGTGAACAGGATCATCCGTAAAACGCTTATCAAGCTCGATGAGAGCACTTTACAAAGTGAAATAAAAACCTCACGTGGTGCAGACGGTGTCGAAGGCACCTGCGTTCTCATCAGTCACTGCCCTTTGGGACGGGGAGATCATGAACCTACCACCACTGGGTAAATGGTCAGCGCATTGGGTCACAAGTGTGAGTTTGGCCACGTACCTTGATGGATCCTTGGCAAGCACTCGAGCCAAGAGCGACGAGTACCACTCGCACCAGAAGGCTTGCTCGAAAAGCACGATGCGAATAAAGCCTATGATAACCGATTGTCACGCTTTTCGTCGGATGGTGAGTGGTACATATGTTCGCTCGTTCCCTACGTACTCACCCAAAGTCAGCCAATTGCCAGAGTATGAAAGACATGCATAGGGTCGCACGGGCGACGCGAGTTGGGGGCATCCAGCAAATAGCGAGAAAAGCACCGATATGAACGGAGACAAATAAAATGACGTTGCTCCACCAGATCTTTACTGTCGGATGGGACTGTTGGGTCGTCATCCTGGTGGGGCCGTTGCTCGAAGGAAAGGTTTCTTTCAGCCTCCACTACTTGGATGGTGACCTATATACTGTACGTATCAGACCACAAGGTTTAACTTTAAAGTCGCCGCAATTTCCGCCTCGATGCATATCGCGCCTTGACGATAGAAGGTCGAGAAGCTTTCGATGCAGTAATTGATTCATTTATTACTTTGATCAATATGAATCAACTCTGGAAAGGTTTCAGCTGATTAGTATTTCTAGGTTGGTGGGAGTGTCGCGAAGCATGTTATCGACCATACGGTCGGCGCAAGCCGGATCCGAACAGTGGCAAATCCCAGCTGGTTCGAGGCGAGAGTAAATTCGGGCCGACAATCGGACTCCTGAAGCACCTCCGTGCACCGGGCCCCTTTGGAGTCGTTGAATGGTCAACGCTGCCCGCATCTGAACTCACCGGATGAGCACAGTAGTCGGCACGTCGCATCGCCGGTGAGTTCTCACCATCGTATCGTAGTACATTTACCGAGATGCCCTGTAGTATGCTCCTGGGATTGGGTGCCAGGTCACGATGCGGCTGGACGACCGACTCATGATCGCGAGTGTCTCGTGTATTCTTTCCGACTCGGGTCGGGTCGTCCGGTTCCAGGATGAAGCATCGATTCGGATCTGTGCAAGCTTCCTGAAAGCGATTGACACGGCGAGTCTCGTATCGCTCGATAGCATTTTCTGCATCCCAGGCTTCCGAATTCAACGGGGGACTCTCACGAGGGGCTGGGATCTGAATTTGCGACGTAAAAGAGCGATGGTTCGATCATTTCCTCTTCTAAAAATGTCTATTTTCGTAGCCATGCCCAAGGATACACAGATAGACAACTCTGAAAGATAACGTCGATGCTCAACCTGGCGTAGCCCAAGCTAAGACTTAAGATCTTAAGATAAGATTAAGATGTTGATAATTTTGTTGTGTATAGAAATGTACAGATGCTAGAGCGGGTATGGAAGGCAGCGCTATATGGTATTTGAATCATAGTGCATTGGCGCGATCCATCAGTCCTCTCACTCGTCTACTCAGCCGCTCACCCTCCATCTTGCGCTCTAGCACTTGCTGCGCTGGTATGTTCTTGCGCCGCGTCCACCCTCTCGTCGTCTTGCCCTCGCCCTCCGTGCGTTTCCCATGCAGGGCGGACAAGTCGACGACACGCGGAGATGAGGAAAACTTGATGACATCTCGGTAAAGCATCTTCGTTTCGGTGGCGAGTGAGCGAATAGTCAGTGGCGGAGACGGAAGGTCCGACTCGGACTCTTCGGAATCAGAGAGGGTCGATGGGACCAAAGGTGGCGTGGGTGGTAGGCGGACCGGTTCTGGAAGGGGAGGGAGGGCTTGGATCTCCTTCAGCAGGTCTTGGCCTTTGAGATACGAATTCTCTGTCCGTAGGAACCTCACCGTTCCACGGAGGGCGTCGATCTACGAGCGGATGAGATCCTGTATTATGGTGAGGCTTCGTAACGCACCTGTTCTAGCAAGTGAGAGGTTTCGACACTCCCTTCAATAGGAGCATTATCTGACTCGGCAGGTTGATTACCAGCAGCTATCGAACGAAACAGCTGAGCATGCTGGCATGACAGATACAACCCCATACCTTGTCTCTCTGGTGCGGCCAAAGTCTTGAGCTTAGCGTTATCCTGCTCGAGGGCATCCAAATCTGCCTGCAGCTGCTCCATCGCCTCCTCATACGCTCGCTCCTGTTTCCTCGCTTTCGAGAGCTCCACCTCAAGCTCGACGATTGTATCCGATTGCTTCTTGCTCGCTTCCATGCGGCGTTCCATGAGTTCGATTTTAACAGTCGACTCTTGGATGGTTTGGTCTCTCGACTTGAGACTGCGAACAAGACTCTGAATCTCGTCTTGTAACTGTGTGGCTTTGCGCTCTGCCTCGACGTTGACTGCTGTGCTTGCTCGGATTTCGTCGACACGCACGAGCCAGGGCGATGTACCGGTGACTGTCGAACGTAACGAGAGTTATGGATCGTCAACAGCACGGAAGAAGGAACGTACTCTTGACGACATTTTCTGGTTCGAGTGCAATGGGCAATAGTTTATTGCACTCCCCTGCAAGCTGTGCGATGGCTTCGCCGACCGCGTCCCAGTAAGATGCACCAGGACGCAGCTCTTTCGCAACGGTCGACATGGCTGTGTGCTTGGCATACGAAAGTACCGTGGCAAGCTGAAACGAAGACTTGGCACTTCGAGCATCGCTAAGGTGAGGAATGACTTGTTGAGCAAGCTGTAGGAAAATAGATGAAACAGTCAGTGTCGCATTCTCGTTGAAACGTTAATGCAATCGAGCGTACGGAGATACCAAAGTTGACGAGCTCGGGAACAGCATTGCTTAGTGACTTCAGTTGACCTACGAGGGGTGCTTTCAATGCTGTCGAGTCCTGCATGACGTCCTCCAAGCGTTTCGTGAGTTTCCTGGTTTGGAGCCATCAGCTTCCCATCAAAAGAGAGACGGAAAGCTGTCAAGATACTGACTTGGAGAGGACCTTCGCACTCTTGCATTGGTCAAGGAGCTTCTGAAGAGGCTCGAAAAGTTCGGGTTCTGGATCGTATCCGCCCATTTCGAGAACCACATCTTCGTCTCGCAAGATGGCAGCGACCGAGGTTTTCGTAAGACCGATCGAAGCGGCGAACACGTCGAGATCATGGTCAAACGAGAGAGCATATCCCAATTCTCGTTCACCCAAATCTTGGTCAAATCCGCTGAAGTAGGTCTCAGCGAGATGGTCGAATTGTGCTTGCAACCTATACCACATAGGGATTAAATCCTGCGCAACTTCTCCAAGTACGGGGCACTCACTTCAAGATGTCACTAACAAATTCCATTTCGCGGAATTCATCACGTCTTAGAAGATCAATGTGCATATCGATACGTTTCTCCATAGGAGCAATCTCGGGGTAGATGCGGCCGATGTTCAAAAATGAGGTTGGATCACAACGGCGAAGGATCGCAGCGAACCGCTTGCAGAATATGGCCAGCCCGGCAGCACGACCTCTCATCTATAATTCCATGTCAAGCGTGCAATGTTTCACTGAAGGAGCCAAACTCACCTCGCAAACACCCACAACGGTCTCAGACACATCTCCGTTGAGAGACTCGGGAAGTCCATGAGCCTGTCCGACGACAGTGTTGATAAGATCGATCTTCAACCCCATCCGTTGGAAAAAGAGGTAACAGCTTGTAGCATCACTGTCACTCTCAACATAGAATTGCGGCAGGTATGGCTGTTTCACAGAAATTCAACATTTTATAAAGGACGGAATAAAGAATGGTGTCACCTGCACGATCGCGAGCAACTCCCTGCTCTCTTTCGCTTCCAGTCTGCGTACCTCGAGCTCAACAGTCCTCGCTTGATTCTTGGCGGCGGATGACTGGAGCTTGAGATTGAGAGACATCATGGCTGCTGTTTGCGATACTGCCGTAGCAGACTCGTGCTGCGCCGTTTGTGTTTGCATGCGCAGGTTATCAAGCTCGCTGGATGATACGGTCACAATGGTACGCATCGGGATAATGAGTAAAAAGTTACCTTTGGAGCTGTAGCACAAGCTCTCGGAACTGAGAGATGGTGTTCTCCAGATCCTGACAGGCGTCTTCCAACGTCGAAACCTTTTGCAAGTGTTCTCGGATCTGGGAGTCCTTCGAATCTGTAACCAAGATTGAGGTCTACCACACTTGCCTCGGGATAACATGATACGCACCGATTTCCTCTTGCAGGGCTTTCTCCGTCTCGATGTGATTTTCTTCCAGTTCGTCGTTTAGCTCCTTGAGAGCCTCAAGGTCCTCGATGGTGATACGCATCTCCTCAATCTTCTCCCCAAGCATGAGATTCCGCTCAGTGAGTTGCACGAGCATCTCTTCTGCTCCCAGTGCATCATCAAGCTGCGACTTGAGGTCATCAATCTGCGTTTCGGCGTTGGAGAGTTTGATGAGAGTTGTTTCGTATTGACCTATTGTAGGTGAATGTATCAGAAGTAGCATAGACAAGGAATTGATGGATAGAGTAGACCTTGAAGATCATCGATGCTCGTAATGTCCTTCTCCATCTCGGCAATACGCCGGCGCTGTTCTTGTTCGGTTTGTTGCGACATGTCTCGGAGACTGAGTAGGGTTAAAGACCAGACGGGGAGGACCACAGTAAGCTGCATACCGGATGAGTGCCTCCTTCAACCGTTCGTTGTGCTTTTCAAGTTGAATGTAGGCTAGCGAGGACTTCGCGTTTGCTTCACCCTCCTCCCCAATCGCTACCTCACCGTCAACGTTATCATATTTCAGCTGACGCACGTACTTACCACCACCATCCTTTAATACCTGCAACTCCACCTCCATCTGGGCTAACTTCTCCTTCACCTCTTCCAATTCTGCCTGCGCCAACTCGGCCTTCTCTTCCGCGACCTCTTTATCCAACATGGCCATTTCCAATTGCTCCTGAGCATCGATCCCCCTGTTGTCCGAGAGCTGAGCAAGTTGTTGGGCGTCGGCCAATTCGCGTCGAGTGGCAATGAGCTCGGTTTGGAGCTGATTAAGCTTGGCCTGAAGTTTCGGACGAAGAGCGACGAAAGACTCTGCTTCAGAGAGGCGCGTCTCGAGCTCACGGATATGGCGGGTATCGTCTGCTCGTTTTGCTTCCATTACCCGAGTTCGCGCACGAAGTTCTTGAAGCTCAGCATCTTCTACTATGCGCTGCATTGCCGAGTAAGTAGCAGCGAGCATCACATGAAGACGAAACACACGGTGGTGATGGGTGAAGATGGCTCTCTCGTTATAGAAATTGCTCGAACATGTCCAGACCTGTTGGTGAGGGAAGGGGTAGCGCTTGCTGGTGCACCCGTCAAAGAAGATGATGGTGTGATCTGAGCAGGAGGCAACCACGAGGCGGGTTCCGGGACGGGAGATTTCTGGAGAGATTGTGGCTGGGGTTGAGGCGAAGAAGTCGGAGGAACAAAGGTTGATAGTACAGTCGTTCTTGGAGCTGTGACGGTGATGGACGCTTCATCGAGCTGAGATGATGGCGGGGCCCGAACTGGTGGTGCCGTCGTACGTGTAGAGGGCAGGGAAGGGCTGGCCGGTACACTGTCGGCGGTTGATTGGCGAGGGAAGGACTTGCGTGGTTGGAGGGAGAGTGCCGGAATGCGTTTCACGGGGGAGGACGGCGGTGCGAGACGAGATATATGAGGACTTGGCCCGGGTGGTGAGAGCATAGAAGTCCCCGATGGTGGGGGTTTGGCTGGGCTGGACGAGCGGGAGGAAGAGGTAGCGCTTGTAGCTCCGGAGCGTAATGGGGTGGGCCGGGCGAGGCCGGTGCTGGAAGTGCGCTGATGGCCTACCACGGAACGCGAAAGATTTGGTTGCGCTCGCTAAACGAGATGAATGACGTCCGTCAATGTTGTCGAACAATGAAGACTCACGTTCACTGGTGGCTGCTCAGGTTCAGCCGCGAGGATCTTGACTTGACTTGGGCGAATGAATACGCCATAAAGGTGCCTGCAAGAGAAATACGCGATGCCTTGGATGGAACCATCGTTCTTTCCTTTTGGCTCGAAGAGCTCGATACCGACCCATTTGCCTGGCGCGAACGAGGTCGTGCCGCAGAAACGGACGGTTCCCTTGCCGTTTGAGATCTCTACGAGCGCACCAATTGGGGGGTCCATGACAGACATTCTGGCAAATGCCCGGCCTAGTTTTGTAGACCCAAATGACCTAGAAACAACAAATGGTCGAGGACTGACCCCAGTGGCGGTGCTACGGACAGAGTAACACCCTGTGACACGGATGTCACTCCCGGCTTCGTCACTGCGGGCAACGGCGGGCAACCCTAGTCACGGTCGCATCGGGATCCTGCTGCTAGCTCGTCGTCCTCGACACAACCAACTTTGAGTATCATGCAAAACGGACATCACACACAGGGTGAGGCCGTTCTACTTGCATCCGTTTGCTGACGTTGTGTCAACTCTTTCGCCGTCTAGGCGTTGATGCGACCTCTCTGCCTGGCTTCAGAGAACGGGCAGGTTCAGACATGGGATCCGATAATGTCACCGAACGCGGTTGGACCTCCGCCTCCACCTCTGACCCATCATCAAACCAAACAACAGATGGACGCGGTGAGCACACCGGAAATATCCCCAATGGAAGGCTCCATGGTTCGGATGAGACACTCCCCGACCCTGCCCCCATCATCCCCTACTGGTCCGCCAAACGACATCTCACCTGTGGCAATGCCGCACCTCATTCTTCCGACTGTGTCAAACTATTTCCATGGCGTGGTTCACCACCTGGAAAACTCAAGACCGCAAATGCTGCTCTAGTACTATGTCTGAACATAGACGTAGACCCTCCAGATGTCATAAAGACCAATCCTTGTGCAGTCCTCGAGTGTTGGGTCGATCCACATACGATGCCATCACATAAAGCTCTGGAAGCCATCGGTACAAACCTCCAGCACCAGTTCGAGGGTCTCAGTCTCAAGATCCCTTACAAACCAATATTAGACCCCTCGTACGAGGACCTCCGTCGTTTCTGCCTGAATTTGCGTAAGCAAGCCAAGGACGAGACTGTCTGCTTCTATTACAACGGCCATGGTGTACCTAAGCCCACGCCGAGTGGAGAACTCTGGTGCTTCAACCGCAACTACACGCAATATATTCCAGTTTCACTCATGGAAGTACAAAATTGGCTTGGCTCTCCAGGCGTTTATATCTGGGATTGCTCAGCTGCCGGTAACCTTCTCACTAATTTCAACAACTTCGCTGAGCGCCGCGATCAGGAGGTGTTCACCACTCGTGGCGGGTATGTCGATGGCATGCAACCTTACATGCACTCTCTCCAACTCGCAGCATGTCTTGCACACGAGCAATTACCCTCATGTCCAGAACTCCCAGCGGACATATTTACTTCCTGTCTCACTTCTCCCATTGATATCGCGCTCCGATACTTTATCATGACCCATCAGCTTCCCAACAACATCAATCCAGACATGGTGATGCAGCTCCCCGGCGACCTCAAGGATCGAAGAACTCCTTTGGGCGAGCTCAACTGGATATTCACGGCAATTACAGATACGATCGCATGGACCACGTTTCCTCGAGATGTTTTCACCCGCTTATATCGCTCTGACCTCCTCATCGCATCTCTGTTCCGCAACTTCCTCCTGGCGGAGAGGATCATGAAGAATTACCACTGTACGCCGCACACTTATCCTGCTCTCCCCGCTACAAACACGCATACACTCTGGGCCGCGTGGGATCTTGCTGTTGATACGTGCCTACGGCAGCTTCCTGAACTACTTGAAAATAACCCCACAACCGCAGCTGCCGCATCGAATTCTGCAGGGCGGATTGGCACTAGCGGAGGGCCGGCTGGTCAGCCCGGTCAACGTGTTACTAGTCCACCGGCCGAGAAGCCATACCAATACATACCAAGCAGGTTCTTTGCGGACCAACTCACGGCTTTTGAAGTTTGGATATCTCGGGGTGGTTCTGCACTCACGAAGCGAGGCCCATTATCACTTCCACCTCAGAATTGTGGTGGAGGCTTTGATAGCACAGACGATACAAACGGCCCTGCGATTAGCCTCAACGGAATCTCGGGTTCTGCTGGAACCCAAACTGACCGGGATCTGGTGCCGCGCAAACCACCGGACCAACTGCCCATTGTCCTTCAAGTCCTTCTTTCCCAGCCCCATAGACTTCGAGCCCTCATCCTCCTATCTCAGTTCGTTGATCTAGGTCCATGGGCTGTCAACCTCGTTCTCACAATTGGCATATTCCCATACATCTCCAAGCTATTGCAAGCCGCGGGACAAGACCTGCGGCCTGTGCTCATCTTCATTTGGGCTCGCATCCTCGCAGTTGATCCCAGTGTCCAACTCGACCTGCATAACACTCAAGGCTTCAAGTACTTTGCCAATGTTCTGGCTCTCACAGAAGACCACTCCCAACATCCACTTCCCAACAGCGCGGAACACAAAGCCATGTGTGCATTCATCCTTGCCGCCGTTTCTCGGGACTATTACAACGGTCAAACGGCCTGCTGGAGAGAGCGTGTGTTTGACAATTGTTTCGACAAACTAGACGAGGGCGACTTTTTGCTCAGGCAATGGTGTGCGCTGTGTATCGCCCAGATATGGGAAGGGAACGACGAGATCAAGGTCTATGGTGTCGACAGGGGCACTCAAGATAAACTTATCCTGATGTTGTCTGACGACTCGCCAGAGGTCAGAGCTGCGGCGCTGTACGCACTCGGCACGTTCATGGGTGCTAGTGGGTCTGTAAATCCCGCGAAACAGGGAGGTGGGGGTGCCGGAACGCAGTACCAGCTTGAAGAACGGATTCATTTCCGTATGGAAGTCGCTGTCGCCACTGGCGCGACACTTGCTGTGAAGGACGACGCAAGTCCAATGGTGCGCAAGGAGCTCCTTATCCTCATCAGTTGTCTTGTCAAGGAGTGGAGAGGTTATTTCGTGATCTGTGCATGGATCTACTGGGAAGAAGACAGGAAATGGCGTTCCGACCCAAGTGCGCAACCCCATGAAGAAGAAATGACCTCAGTTGCTGTTGCTGAATGGTTGGACGTATTTGGTGATGACGATGGTGCACGAGAGGAGAACCGTGTTCTGCTTTCATCATTCTTCACGATCTTCGTGGGCCTACTGGAATTGACAACCGACCCATATCACGAAGTCGCCACCCTCGCGCAGACAATCGCAGACTATATTATGGCTCTCCTCTTGGCTTCTCCCTTCTACCGCCTTGATTGTACATCTCTCGATGTCCCACCTTCACAAGTAGACTCCAGAAGTGGCCCAGGCAGCGCTCACTCCCGTGTTTCATCGCTCCAGTCATCGCCCCTTATGCAGCATCCACCCTCTCCAGTCCTTTCCCGTCAGGGGGTGACCCGCAGCGATAGCATGACGAGCACGTTATCCTCAGGTGTCACCTCCACCATTCGCCGTACTTCCTCATTCGCTAACGCCCTCCGCAACCTTGCGGGCGGCATCGCCTTCCCGTCGACTGAAGATACCCGAGCACCTCCCTCTCCAATCCCACGTTCTCAGTCCCGCACCGACTTCCTTGCTTCCAGACCCCCCTCACCAAACTACAATCTCGCACAATATACGTCGCCTTATTCTCGTCCGGCTACGCCGAGCGCAACGAGTTCAGCGATTGTAGCGTCGCAACCCACTTCGCCTACACAATACAAAACACACCCTGATTATCTTCCTTCACACGTTATGGAGGCGCTTATGGAAGAAGACATGGTGCGACTGCGTTCACGCCGGCGGGTAACAACACATGGGCGAAGAGGCGGACCTGGCCATGGACCAGGTGGCAATCTGAGCAGTCCGAGCGGGAGTATCTTCTCAGTTGATTCGAACGGGAGCAATGTTCCACTTGGATGCGGGACTGGGAATGGACTTCGGGACGTTTTGCCATTGAAGAGCTCGTTTTTTGATTGGTGCTGTGAATATTTCAAAGAACCGCAGATGAGGGTGTGTCGTATTTCCTTGTGCTTTTCTGCCCCTGCTCACTTCTCGATTGACCTCAGCAAGCGGAGGCAGACGAACCGGGAAGTGTTCAATATAACTACCAGGTGTGGAGGCAGGAACGCAACGAGCACGTGATTGCAGAAACGCAGTTGCAGGCTCCTTTGGCGGGTGAGTACTTGAATTATGTCTTAGAGTGATATCGTCCCATTCGATTGACATGGTTATATTCACAGAGAATTCTCGATGGGATCGACCAGTGGCCAATCTACAAGTCAGCAGCAACCCGCTTTGCATGACTCTGCACGCATACGATCCTCATCTCGTCATCGCAAATGACACGGATATGATCAGGTCTGTTCGATGCATTCTCGTAAATAATTCTGTATTCACTGTACTCTAGCGTTTGGGATTGGTCCCAACGGAAGCGGTTGAACTACTTCTGCAACGGAAATCCCAGAGGAACAGGCATTACGTCGTTACATATCATCAACCAAGATGTAGGGGGCATCATCATGGCAGGTTCAGGTTTGTTGTTCTTTCCCCTCTCAGCTCATCGTCTTGTTGAAACACCTTTACAGCCGATGGAATCGTGCGCCTATATCGTAATTATGATCCCACTTTGGATCAAGGCCCACTACAGATGGTTAGCTCTCTCCGAGGTCTCACCGAGATGATTAATGTGCGGAGAGGAAGCGGACTCATCATGGATTGGAAACAATCCGGAGGATCTCTCCTTGTGGGCGGTGATTCAAGAATTATCAGAGTTTGGGATGCACATACCGAATCACAAGTTCTGGTGAGGTCTCTGCATTCGACCAACTATGTCTTCATTGACCAAGCGATCCAGGACTTGGAAACCAATTCGGAGAGCCCCGTTACCTCCATAGTCTCTGATAATGGGTCATCGTCGACATTTATTGCTGGCTTCGCAGATGGCGTTGTCAAAGTGTTTGATCGCCGTCTTGAGGAAGAGGATGCCGTCGTGAGATCTTACCATGAGCATCACACGTGGGTACAGAACGTCAAGTATCACCCAAAGATCAGGGGTCAATTTCTTTCAGCGAGGTATGTGGCATTCATCTTGGCAATGAACATAGAAAAATGAATATTTGCAGTCTCGCCGGCGAGGTCCGCCTATGGGATGCCCGAGGTTCCAATCGTGCTGTCCATGCGTTGGATCCACACCCTGTTGGCTTATCATGTTTCGACGTCCATCCTCAAACCGGCCTCTTTGCTACGTGCGTAAATGTGTTCTCCGCAGGGTTCTCGTTAGGTGACATTGAATAGCACATCCGCGATCACCCCCACCAACTGGAGACACCAGCGTCTTACGATCCATTCGACATCCGACCCCAATTTCAATACTTTGACCACGCTTAGCCTCCCTACCGGCCTTTCTGTATATCCAACGCGACCGCCATCGCCGTACATCCCGAGATTTACCTCGCTGGCTTTCCATCCCATGGAAATGTTGTGCGCCATTGGGCAGCCTGATGGCTCTGGTACGCTCCGTATTTGCGTATTTCATGCCCGCTGTGTCTCATGACGTTTACAGTCAAAATCACTGGATGCAAATTCAACCAAGTTTGAAACACATATTATTGCAATCTGTTTTTGTGCAAGATGCTCTTATGTCTCTACGTCATCATCTTACCAGATCTCTTCCTTCGATGTTTCGAAATGCTATCGCACGATATACATTTTAGTATAGCGCATAATATGTTGGTAATTATGTTGGGAACCATACTACTCTTCGCATTCTGATAGGAAGATGCAAGTGGGTTCGGAACTCGGAGTCCGCAAGTTCCGGCCACCATCTTCAAGCATGGGGCCGCATCGTATGCTCCTCACTGCGGGATCCAACGCCAAAGGCCAACTGGGGATCGGCTCCTACGACGATGCACATACATTCACGCCATGCCAATTCGCAGGATGTGAACCAAACCAACTCCCTGATCTCACCACCAGAGTCACCCACATCGCATGCGGGGCGAACCACACGGTCCTGCTGCTAGAACACCTCGATGGCTCCACCACGCTATGGGGCACCGGAGACGGAAGGGGAGGCCAGCTCGGGCCCGAGTACCATCGCGAGGAACCAGAACCAACGCCATGGACGGTCTTTCACAAGCTCGTCGTGCCGCCACTCTCTACTTCCGAGTCGCATGCCTCGCACGGGTACACGTATAAACACATCGCCGCAGCGTGGGAGACGACGTACGTCGTGCTCTCGCGCCCCGCAAGTTCGGACGTGCTGCTATCCATGGGGTCGAATGAGTTCGGGGCATTGGGCGTTGGAGAGGGTGCGGATACCAGTGGTCCCGGCGCCGAGCCGCGGGTCGTCAGCTTTGATCACGTCTTTCCGGTCGACTCTGCATGCCATGCGCAACCCCAAACGACGTGTGTACGCTCTCTCTATGCTGGTCCGCGCCATGTCGTCGCACAGCTCGTCATGGTGAGCTCTGATGGGTCATCCTCGTGCCACCATACTGCCCTCGTTGGATGGGGTGCATCCAGACATGGACAACTTGGGCAGAACGGAGGGGTACGATTCATTGCTCGCCCTACTCACCTACCCATAAACATCCATGAGGACCCTATGGTCTCATGTGCGCTGGGAAACCAGCATACGGTCGTCTTACACGAGTCGGGACGCATATCAGGCCTCGGGTCGAACAAACAGGGACAGATCCCGTCACTCGGATCTCGAAAGCGCATCTGCGGACTCGGGTGTACATGGAACGGCACGTACATGCAAACGGTCGACGGCGACAAACACGTCATGCTCTCGACTGGTAATGATACTCAAGGGCAGCTTGGTCGAGGTTATATCGTGGAATCTACCTCTACAGTCGACACGACTGTCAGACTTCCTGTAGATCGTGCCATATCTAGCTTCGTCTGCGGGAGTGAACATGTCCTAGCTGCGATGTCCAGTTCTTCACAGGAGGGCAACTCAGTCGTGGGATGGGGTTGGAACGAGCACGGAAACATGGGACTGGGGTCTTTGGGTAATGTTACCATTCCAACGCAACTGTGGCCAAGGGAAGAAGTAGAAGCGTATGACAAATACCCGCAGAGGGTGATAGGTATCTGGGCAGGATGTGCTACGAGTTGGTTGCTCGTCGAATGAAAAGCTACTAAAGTCCGAGAAACACAGGGTTAGAGGCACCAAAGCACGCGTACGACGAAATCGGTGGCTTGAAGGCTCCACGAGTTGCAACTAGTTCGCGTCTTCGTCGAGTAGGCCCATGTCCTGGTGAATGTGTCGAATGGTGGTTCCCCTGATGGCGGCCAGCTGTTAGTGAAAGGTGAGTATATGCGGGTTACATCTCCGAGGTATTTGTACCCTTCCGATGAGGATCTTTGCAAAGGAAACAGTGACATCAGTTTGGTGCCGCACGCAAGAGATTCCACTTTAAACCTGTGTCGCATCCTTGGCTTCGTTGTAACGATGAAGCAGCTTGATATGTCGCGAAACTATTTCTTCAGCGTTCTCGTTTGGCCTGAAAATGTGACCAGGAACGTCATATCCTGTGTCCAAGGCGACACGATGCGCATAAGTATACCCAAGTCTTTTCTGCAGCCCGTCTATTTCGGCCTGAAGCTTTGTGGCATGTTCCTGTTGTTTCTGAAACAGACACGTCACGTATTTCTTCCGTGCGATGAACGCACGTACCTTGGCGGATGTGCGTGCATACATCACGGACGTTGCTAATCGATGGATGGTGGGTAGTTCCTCGTGAGTAGTCAGTTCACGCTCTCGAGATGATTGGAAACAGCGAAAACAAAGTTGTGCTTTGACTAGTATAAAGAAAGATGGACACTTGAGGGTACTTAGCCTTCGGAGGTGACAGGATGGAAGGAAAGTGTGATCGTTGTGGACCACAATAATGACGCATCGGGATAAACTACGCCAAATAGTTTGGGAGTTTAGCGGAACTTTACCTCGACCCCTTGATCGTCACCTAACATGGCTTGGAGGTGCTCAGGAAGAACCAACGCTGAACTCATCTCCAACCTCGCCAGGCATGGAATCCTTACGACGGATCGAGTTGTCGATGTACGCTTCATTCAAGCATAGTGCTCATACCCCCGAGCCGTATAGCCCCCCTAACTCCTTGCGCAGGCGATGTCCAGGATAGATCGCGCCAACTTTGTCCTCAAGACGTCACAGGCATATGACGATTCGCCTCAGTACGTCGAGTCCTTTCTCATTCCTGTTAGCTGACGACCGGACGTGCATTCAGAACGATCGGCCATGGTGCAACTATATCCGCACCTCACATGGTATGTTACATCCCCCCCTGCTTTGACGCAACCTGACTCGTCGCATACAGCATGCTCACGCCTTGGAAAACCTCCTTCCTTTCCTCCACCACGGGGCAACCGTCCTCGATGTGGGAAGCGGTTCAGGCTATCTCTGTGCTGTCTTCCACAACCTGGTTTCTCCGTCACAACCCGGGGCTCCTCAGGGTAAAGTTATCGGTATAGACCACATACCCGAGTTGGTTGAGTGGTCTAAATCCAATTTGATCCACAATGGTCTCGGCCCTGCCTTGAATGAAGGTAGGATTCTTGTGGTAACTGGGGATGGAAGAGAGGGTAGGCTATCACTGTCTAGTCGACGTCGGGATGACTGAGTCCACATGTACCTTTGTGTAGGTTATCCTGCCTCCGGTAAGTTCCTCCCTGCCGACCTTTTGCTTATTACCTTTATCTTTGTATAGGCCCCTACGATGCTATCCATGTTGGTGCTGCATCTGAGAAGCTTCTTGAAACACTTGTCGACCAGCTCAAAGCACCTGGAAGGATGTTCATACCGGTTGGTATACACAGTCAGGCCGTCTGGCAGGTTGAGAAAGATGCCAATGGCAAGGTGACCAAGAAAGAGCTTATGGATGTCATGGTTAGTGTTCATTACCCTGGTGCCTTTGATCTTATTGAATTTGATGACTGAATTTCTTTTCATTGTGATAATCATCGTCACTTCTTATATTGATTAAATATTCACCTTGGTTTATCATCATGTATTGTCTTTTCCGTTCCACATTGGAAAACTGATATATTCAAACTGGGTTAATACATTGGGTATTAAACTAGTATGTCCCTCTGACTGATGCAGAAAGGCAACAGAGGGGGTATTGAGTCGAGAGCGTGGGTTCGGAGATTAGGTTTGAGGTAGGTCAAGTAGGGTTTTTATATGTTTTCTTGTTTTATTTTGCAATATTTCATCCCTTTGTACCCTGATATCTGGGCGTATGTACCGATAGCTTTGACAGATTGGAGGCATATCTATCAATTCATTGTGTGGCGGGTCGATATATTAGTTTGCTCTTTGAAAGTGTATCTCTGGAACACATATCGGACTGGCTGAATTGTTTAATATACATACTTGGAGTCAATAGGCCTGTGAAGGAAACGGCGTAGTCTTAGGAACATAGTATGAACATACATACAAGACCTCTTACAATCAGATAAATAATGATTTATAAAGACAGACAACAAGCAAATAGATGTACCCAACACAACAACAGTAATGTGGACCAGGTAAAGCGTAAGGGGACTACTTATTCCCTTGTTCAGTGCAAGGTCACACCCTAGCCTTCTTGGCGACAGTTTCCCCCTCAGGCTCATCGTCATCTCCGTCATCAGACGCATCCCCCACACTAAGCTCACCAGCGCTTCGTTTTGAACCCACGGTAACTGAAGAGGGTTTGGGGTTTTCCGCTGTCCCTTCATGGTACTCATCATCATCCTCTTCCTCTTCGTCGGATTCCGTGGTGCCATTTTGCTACAAATAACTTTTATTTAGCGTTGCACATTTGTAGAGGAATAAATAGACGTACTTTGCCTAGAAGGCGAGCGATCATCTGCCAAGGAATATAAGAACGTCACTTCACAGGGAACAAGCGCAGGCGTACTTTTTCTCGCTCGACTTCACTTACTCCCTCGTCGACTTCGTCGTCGTCGTCTTCGTCTGAAAGATAGGCATAGCGTTCTTCATCCTCATCCTACCGTACCAGATGTCAGCAGGAATAAATCGTCGTGTGCTTGATGGGGAAGCGAATAAGGCAGTACCTCGATCTCATAAACGTCGCTCTCTTCCCCCTCGTCACTTTCCTCTCGTACCTCAGGCTTCTCCCGAGAGATAGTGGGTTCAAGAGTGGGTTCAGCGGCCATTGTGCTTCGTTTGGCGAAGGGGTGTGTGGCTGTATGGGGGAACGGTGGTGGTGAGAAATGTTGGCGCTGGGATTGAAGTCTAAGGGACACAACGGCGAGCCGTTTAAGGACGGTGGTTAAACGGACCGGGGGGTTGGCGAGGGAGCACGAAATCAAAAAAAAAGTTGTTATGAACTCGACTTTTGGGCGTTTAGGGTCCTCTGACCTGAACGAGGGAGTTTTACGAGTTATATGTAATGTTTCTGATAACACCTAGGAGAGGTAAAATGGCCCAAACGAGTGTCAAAATAACGGCAGGCGACAACGAAATTGGAAGGAAAGGACTCACAGTCACAAAGGGACGCTGACGAATTGCGAGGACGAACGTTGGTTTTCGTGCCGAGGACCTGCCATATGCATACTTACGGTTCCGAGTCTGATTTCTCACTCACCTGTAGTGTCATCCTAGTCAGGAGAGGAGTCTCACCTCGTATAGAAGGCAGAGGGGGGTGAGCAGCGCCCAGGGGGTCGTCTCCCACGGGGATTGCCGACTCAGCTCAACTTCAACCGTGGTGTCGAAGTCGGGGAGGTTTCCTCATGAGTGCTATGTAAGAGCTGTGCTTTTTATCTCAACCCAGGCACACCGCTGACCTTTATATGCAGGAGGGCTGCTCTCGCTGGGAGCACCGTGAGGCGTTATTGCCCAAACCCGGTAGCTGGGTTATCGTGCCAGTAGGCGATATCAGTTTGGAACCTTGTTGAACACGTTTTCTCTTTGAATGAGTCAATCTCCATACACAGGTTTGAGTCTAAGTACGTCCGTGACAGATATCCTAGGTTCTCTGGTTGTCTCACTCATATCAGGAGCATGTCCCCTCACTGGGATTGTCCTTGGTCTCGGACGCTGCACACTTTTGTCGTGAGCGGATCGAGTTCTTTGGATGGCGGGATCACATTGAACCCATTCGGGTGAATTTGGCCGCCCATGTTGGTTCTAGGGTCGCGCTGGGGATTTTTCCTTCGGGTTTCCCCGGGTTCCATGCCACCGAAGCGAGGTGGAAGCTCTTCTGGTTTGATTCTGGCCTGAGATGAGATTGGAAGAGGTTCTTATGCCAGCGGTGTGCAAGCTCACTCTAGTGCGGTGTCACTCACGGGGTGCTGTGTTAAAAACCGCCGATTATCAGGCAGACTAGATATCTGAGCAACTGCCCCGAGCATCCCCGTTACAGCAGACAATGCCCAGTCGAACTACATAGCACGGAAGTGGACAAGTACCCTTGCTTGATGTCAGCTGAATTTGGAGCTAGCCCCTTGCGCTTCTGACACGATCTGGAAACGGCTGACATCCGGTATTCGCGGTTCCAAGGGTTGAAAAGGACGGCAACTGCGCAGCCTTGACACACGGGAAGTGCAAGTGTCGTGAGACCACCACTGAGACGTCAACGCTGCACTGCAGCTCATAGAGAGTGAAAAAAAAACAAGCCTTGGGAAACCACTGGGCGCGTCCGACTCGCTGTCCGGCCGAGAAGTCATATTAACTTCTCCGCCTTAACAACCCCAACCACCTTCCTTTATTCCTCTCGATTTCACTGCTCGCTTCTCCGACGACATCGACGACGCACTCGTCGTTGCGCGGTAGATCGTCCGAGTCCAGTTTTGAACCGCCTTGCCAATTGTGGCCAAGACCAGCTGAGCCTCGAGGCAGGGAGCGAACTGATCACCATCTTTTTCCGCTGCTCGTGGCTTTCACGCACCCACCACACCGTCCGTCAAAACTGTCCAATCTGTCAATTCCGTATCAACTTCCGCTCTACCTAATCCATCGATCCAGTTGCGCCCTCTGTCCCTCCTTCCTTCTCCCCCCCACATAGCCCGCGACAAGTCCGACACTTTCAGTGTCCCCGCGAGAATACAACCCTTTTATCCCCCCATTTTCGCATGCATAGTGCCTCCGCCACTCACCAACACGTCCATTTCTCGAAGAAAAACTTCAAAACAGTTCTAGGCTTCGGTGCTCTCTCTTTCAAAGACGTGAATCCAATCCGCAGTCGTTCTTCCGTCGACACCTATCGTTCCCGTGAACCCTCCGCCAGAGCTAGTGTTGACACCTCCAGAAGCTACCAATTCAACCGCAAATCTAGAGTCGAACGTTCGAGCATCACAGACCTTACTCTCTTCGAGTCACGCACCTCCTCTCCTCACAACGAACACGCCCCTCACAACACCTCCGTCCGCAGTATGAACAACATAGACGCCGCTCCTTCTCGGTCCACGCGAAGACCTCCAGTTCGCATCGATGCTCAGGAAGGCCCCTGGAGTATCAGCGTCGCAGAGACGCCACATGATGCCCGCTCATACTCTATTTACATAAAGAGTGAGTCGCATCCTTCTACCCACCCTTCCCCCACACATCCTAGACATACATGTACTCTCGACTTTCTTATTGAGTTGCATTGATGCCGCTTCCGAGCCCATCGGTACCCTGCGTATGGGTCCTCTTGACGTTCCTGGCCACCTTGATATGGGCATATGTAATCCGACATTCTTTTGCTCTTGCCTGTCGTTCCATATCTTCTTCCTGTATCATTGCTAATACTGCCGTTCCCTGTACAGCACCCACGCATAATCTTACCCTCACGCGCACAGCCACAGAGGTGGTCGAGCTTCATGCGAAACTCGAAGATTCTGATGGCGCATCCAAGCTCCCCAAGTTGCCGATTGACATTTCCTCTCTCCCCCAACAGCCTGCGAAGCGCAAATCCACGTTCCTGAATACCCTCTCGCGCCTCGCTTCGCCCTCAACAAATAAAGTCGGCCGTCAGATGTCCGTGCGGGCGCCAAGCAGCCCCAACTTTGGAGCCTCGACCGCAGATCATATAGCCTCCCCTTCGCAAGAGACTTGCGATCCCTTCACGACCCTCTCTCCATCGTCAGCTAGCATCGTCTCCCACGGAAAATCCACCAATACCACGATGACCGCACTTGCTGCATACTTGACTACCATTTCCAATGATCCGTCGTTCAGACAGACCCGTGCTTGGAAACGCTTCGTTCATGTGCGCACCGACGATCTACAGAGTGTACGTGCCGAGAGGGCGATTAAGCGCGTACGCTCCGACCTAGCTGCACATATCAGGTCAAAGGCAGATGTATCCGCACATCCCAGCTCGACCAACGTTAGCTCATCTAATCTCAGCGAGATTGTGGATGGCATAGAGAGCATAAACGATACTGTCGAAGGGGAGGCTGTTTCGAATGACCTGAGTAGAAGTGATCTTCGAGAGGCGGATATTAAAGAAGAGGAAGAACTCGAGGCTAAAGCACCGTCGTCGCAGTCCTTGGCAGAGCAATCGCAGCCCATCGAGATAGAGAGATCCGACGATGGCTCCCCCGATGTTCCTTCAGCTGACAATGCAAAGGCCGCTCAGGAGCACATCGATACGGATGCCGTTACGAATGGCGCTATTGAGGAGGAGGAAACTACCTTACCTACTCCTGTTGCTGATTCACCAGCATCGAGGATTCCTCGCTCGCATTCAGCCGATCCAGATAGGGCTCGCCGACTTTCGCGGGTGTATGCCTCGTCGACATTGCAGGATGGTACATCGTCCGCCACCGGTGACGAGTCGTCCATATCCACCACTGCCCGTCGTACGCGCAAGAAGCGTTCCCAATCGACCGACCCCAGCCGCAAGAAAAAAGTGCAACGGAAGGTCGCCATTGACGACTTCGAGATGATGCGCGTCCTCGGGAAAGGTTGCGCGGGCAAAGTCCTCTTGGTGCGACATAAGATGAGCGCGGATTTGTATGCTCTCAAGGCCATCACCAAGCGTCACGTCTTGGCGCATCAAGAGCTCCAACACACCTTGACCGAGCAAGCCGTCCTGAAGCGAATGGCAAAAGAATCCAAGGACCCGTTCGTGGTCAAGCTCTGGTGGAGTTTCCACGACAAGGAGAACTTGTTCTTGGTTATGGTAAATCAGCGTTCCTTTTATACTGCCACTGATTGCAATGCCACTCACGCCGTTCTTTTTCAATTTCCATAGGACTTCCATCCAGGTGGTGATCTTGCCACGCAGCTTGCACGTTGGGGCAGGCTAGGCCGTGACCGCGCACGATTCTACGCCGCGGAGATTGTCGAGGGTGTAGAAGGCCTCCACATGGCTGGTGTCATTTACCGTGACCTCAAACCGGAGAACATCCTGATTGGGGCTGATGGACACATTGTCCTGACGGACTTTGGACTTTCGAAAGAGTTTCCCCGCCGGTCATTGCCGACTACAGCACCCCCTACACCTTCTGGAACTCGTGGAGAATTTTATTCCGCCCCAGGTAGCGAACCTGCAACCCCACCTTGGATGAAAGGCGAGAAGGGCCAGGACCTCTCCGCGGGTTGGCCAGGGCAAGGTGTTGTCCCCGCTGACACCACGACTACGTTCTGCGGCACGGCAGAATACCTCGCTCCTGAGGTTATACAGGGACTGCCGTATAGCTATGAGGTCGATTGGTGGAGCTTTGGCACGATGCTTTATGAGATGTTGACAGGAATCGTACGTTAAGTGGCTGGTGCCTCCTTACGTGTTGTGCGAGAGGGGCTGACATCTATTCCGCAGACGCCTTTCTGGGCGAATAATCATTCGGATATGTACGTCAGGGTGTTGCAAGATGAATTGCAGTTCCCTGAAGACAGGGCGATGGACCAAGACACGAAGAGTTTGATACGGGGTGTAAGCGAACACCTCCCTTGCGGATGATCTTACATCCTTATATGCACTTCGCGTAGCTGCTTCAACGAAATCCTGCATTAAGGATGTGCGAACCACGGATCAAACGGCACCCATATTTCTCCATGATGTGAGTAGAACGAGAGTGCATGTGATGCTCATTTTTTACTTATCGCATTTTAGCGATTGGTCGCACGTGTACTATAAACGCTACATACGTGAGTCGTCTCTTTCGAATTCGCATAATTTCGCTTGCTTACACCCACTCCTTTTTTCTTCTTTATTAGCCCCCTATATCCCCCCCATCGACCCTTCAAATGCCAGTGATACCCAGAATTTTGATGACACGTTCCTTGATATGGAACCAGTGATAGATGACCCCAATGATCAAGATCAAGTGGATACCGATCAGGATCGGGATCACACCGACGGTGAAGCCGTGGACGGCGAAGACGCATACCCAACACCCTCCCACTCGCGCAGCCCGTCGGTGCACCCAGATGAGAGTAACGTGGATGTGTTCGATGGCTATTCATTCAAGGGCCGTCATTCGGTCATTATAGACGACGAGGACGAAGACGGTTCCGGTGATGAGGGAGAGGAGGAGACGGACGAGGAAGACATCCCGTCGGTTCTGACCGATATGTTGGATAGTCCCGCTCAGCCTCCTCGGGAGACAGAGGTTGTCACCGAGCCTCCTATCAGTGGCGAACAGTTGGCCGAGCCTGAGCCCAAGACGCCAGAAGCACGGCCACAGGTACTTCCGGAAGAAGCTCCAGAGCCAGAAAAGGTCACTGCCGCTGTCGAGCCAGCACCACCTGCCGATGTTTCATCTATGCCTCGAACCACAGAACCACCTGCTCAGGTTGTTCTAGCAGAGCCCACAGAATCTGCACCTCCCTTGCCTGCCAAAGATTCGAAACTGAAGGTTACCAAAGTTCTCGCCACCTCGAAGGCTACTGTTCGGAATTCTCGTGGCCGCCGTGAGAAATCTGGTGTTCCTGCCTTGGACCGCTTCCTCTCCGATGGTCCTGATGAAGACGGTGATATGACGGAGAAAGAGGAAGATGATGACTGGGACATCATCGAAGCTGATGGCGAGGATCGCAACGGCACCAAGGGTACCAAGGGCACGAGTCTCTTTGCTCGCGGCGTCGTGGACCGGTATAGGTTGGCCGTGTTTCGCAAAGCGTCTACACCATCTCAACGTGTTGGTGGCCGGTCGGTCTCGGGCCTCTCGAAAGAATCGGACCTGCAGACGGTGGAGTTTGCGGATTCACCCAGTCCTTCAGAAAAACGTCGGGGTCGTGCGCCTGGCCTGAAGTTCCGAAAGACACCCCAATTCCTCAAAGGAAAATCACCACCCTCGTCTTTCTCTGCCAAGAGCGCGTCCACGATCAAGACATCCACCCCGTCGAGTGCTGCGGCTAGCACCACCCTCTCCTCGATCTCGAGCAATGGTTTGTTGACACCGTCCGTATCGGCCGCGAGTTCCATGCCTATGTCACCCTCGTTGAGGTCAAAGGAATCCGCCATGTCAGTTGGAGACCAAAGCCAATCATCTGACCAGTCCAACGGCGAAACCGCCGAGCCTATCTCGCATCCGGCATCACCTGAGGCGCCCAAGTACGCGTCTCATCAGACCGAGGAACCGGAGAAACTGAGGAGCAAAAAGCTGAAGAAGTACAAAGAGAACGCCGAAAAGGTGCTCTCTCTCTTCGCTTCGCAACGCTAGTCGTCCCCTCCCCTTCTGCGCGTCGGGGGCTGGGTCCTTGGCGCGACCCGACAATCCATATTTCTCGCAAATTTATCCATGTCGAGTGTAAGCTTCATTTCTGGGCGCGCGCGCGCTCTCTTCATTATCTCTATGCATTGCCCATTACTTACCGCACGTTTTCCCCTTCTTTTTCACATCTTCATTGTCATTTTTTTTTCGCTCCGGATATGCTGCGCTAGTGTCGTGGCTTTATCTTTTTCTTCCTATTTACTTAAGGACGACACGGCGCCTTTCGCTCTAGGTCATAATAGTAATACATAGTCTCTTTTCTGTCACTACAAAGGTTTGCATTGCTGTTTCTGCTTAGTCGTCCACTCCGCACATCAAACGATAACGATCCTTTTTAGAACCTACGAGTCGGCCTAATATTTACATTGTCCGATTGTTTTTTCTACTGTCCTTTTTTCTTCAGCCCTGTTTTGAGACAAGGAAAAAGAGAATGGTGATATTCGTATGAGCATGATATACCACCCATTCGGTGCAAATAAATATGGCATAAAAACACATGTGTCGACGAGTATGTACTTGCGTTGTCAAAGCCCGACCAAAGGAGTCCATCGAGCAACCCTCATAATATGTTAGCAGTGGCGAGTGAAATCGAGAATCCCGATGGGCGAGTCTGGCCAGTGGAGCAGCCTCATTCTCGGGGTACACGGGCTCCGCAAACGCCAATAAGAACAGCAAGCACAAGTGTGGGCTACACTTCATGAGCATCCGCTTATAGAATATCAGCAGCGCTTGACTGAATGGCGGTCGTGCACACTATCCACCAGCAAGAGTGGGGAAGGGGCTGAAATTGCTTGCAGGGAGTCCGGGAGTGTATTTTCTGTAGATTGCATCGACTTCTCTACATTGTTATTGCTCGGCGTGCGGGTTCGGACGTCAGATTCGATCCAATCGAGCAAGGTATCCTCGAAGTTGCCAGTAACGTCAACCCGACTATGACCGAATCCTTGGACTTGAGGTGGTACGCAGCATGCGTAGGGGACGACTGTGATAGCGTGCACTGTGGCGCGAACTCGCGAACGCGATCAAGGACCGGATCCAGGGATGAGCTCGAAGGGTCCTTTTCGCTCGGGTCCTTGGAGTCGAGCGTAACTTGAATGCTATAGCCTTGCCCGAGGTTCGTCTGGAGCGCGACGAGCGATCCCTCGGCAACCAATTTTTCAGGTGCAGCCAAGATTGCAATATGGTCAGCATGAAGATCAGCTTCGTCGAGGAAGTGTGCCGTGGACACGATGATTCTGCCGTGCTTTACTGACGTCACGGTCAGGGTTCTCCAGAGTACGCGACGTGACAAAGGATCGACTCCCGACGTGCACTCGTCAACGAAACCACCAACGAGTCCGACGGCGAGCTGAAGCTGCCTCTTCTGTCCCCCGGAAAGCGTGTTGGCATTCGAGCGTATCTTCTTTCCAAGGTCACAGCCACACAGTACATAGCTGTTCGTAGTCATCATCTTCGCTGGCAGAATGCGATGAGTACTCGGTGGCGCGCCAGACACGGTCAGGGAAAAGAATATTCGTCTGAGGCTCTATCCCGAGCATGCCACGTGAATGTCCTCGAAAGTAATGGCACCCGAGCAACACTTTATGAGGCTTGCAATGATAGAAAGTGAAGTCGACTTTCCAGTGCTGACGATCTGCCATTAGAATGGCAACCGTTCCATTCATTCCCGACATCGACTCACCCGTTAGAACCCAACAAGACATAGATCCCAAACTTGGGGATGTCCAAAGAAGGATCGGAAACGGCGGTGGCCCACGACTGAACATGGAGGCAGTGAAGGTCTTACGGAGATTCCTGATAGAGATGGCCACCCTGGGTGCCTTCCATTGGGGATATTTCCGGTGTCCACCACATCATCTGTTGTTTGGTTTGATGACGGGTCAGAGGTGGAGGCGGTGGTCCAACCTGGTTCGGTGACATTATCGGATCCCATGTTTGAACCTGCCTGTTCTCTGAAGCCAGGCAGAGAGAGCCCTAGAGGGAGTTGACACAAACGTCAGCAAACGGATGGAAATAAAATGGCGCCGCCCTGTATGATGTCCGTTTTGCATATCAACAGTAATACACTCAATGCGACGACGAGATAGCAGGATCCCGACGTGAGGGTGAGTTGCCCGCCGGAGTGAGGTGACGAAGCTGGGCGTGACATCGGTGTCACACGGTATCGTAGCACGAACTTGAACTCCTCTTCGATGTCGATGAGCACTCACTACTACTTCTCGTCATCTCTAGGTTATCTGAGTATACAAAACTAGGACGGGCATTCGCCACGAGTGTCTGTCGTGGACCCCCCAAAAGTTGGAGCTCTCGTAGGGATCTCAGCTGGTCCATTGCTGCAGCAACCTACTTCAGCGGATTTGACCAAGATTTGGGTGAACGAGAATTGGGATATGCTCCCTCGTCTGACCATGATCTTGACGTGTTCGCCGCTTCGATCTGTCTTGCGAAAACATCGGTCACTGCCATCTTGCGAGACGAAGATGTGGTTCTCGAAATGGGCGGATACGATCCAAACCCGGACTTTCCGAGCCCTCTTCAGAAGCTGATGACTCCAAACCAGGAAACTTACGAAACGCTCGGAGGACGCTATGCAGAACTCGACAGCATTGAAAGCACCTCTAGTAGGTCAACTCAAGTCACTGAGCAATGTTGTTCCCGCGCTCGTCAACTTTGGTATTTCCGTACGCTCAATTAACGCTTCGACGAGAATGTTGTTCATCTATTTTCCCACAGCTTGCTCAACAAGTCATTCCTCACCTTAGCGATGCCAAGCACACAGCCATGTCGACCGTTGCGAAAGAGCTGCATCCTGGTGCATCTTACTGGGAGGCAGTCGGCAAGGCCATCGCACGGCTTGCAGGGGAGTGTAATTGTGAAGCGGACGTTCCTTCTTCCGTGCTGTCGACGATCCATAACTTTCGTCACGCTCGGCAGTCACCGGTACATCGCCATGGATCGTGCGTGTCGACGAAATCCGAGCAAGAACAGCGGTCAACGTCGAGGCAGAGCGCAAAGCTACACAGTCACAATACGAGATTCAGAGTCTTGTTCGCAGTCTCAAGTCGAGAGACCCGACCATCCAAGAGTCGACTGTTAAAATTGAACTCATGGAACGCCGCATGGAAGCGAGCAAGAAGCAATCGGATACAATCGTCGAGCTTGAGGTGGAGCTGTCGGGAGCGGGGAAACGGGAACGAGCGTATGAGGAGGCGATGGAGCAGCTGCGGGCAGATTTGGATGCGCTCGAGCCGGTTAACGCTGAGCTCGAGACCCTGGCCGCACCAGAGAGAGAAGGTGTACGGCTTACGGTATCTGTCATACCGGGACCCTCAACTTTTTCGTTCGATGACTGGTGGCAATTGACCTGCCGAGTCAGATAATGCTCCTATTGAAGGGAGTGTCAAAACCTCTCACTTGCTAGAACAGGTGAGTTACGCTACAAGGCTCACCATGACACAGCATCTCATCCGCTCGTAGATCGACGCCCCCCGTGGAACGGTGATGTTCTTATGGACAGAGAATTCGTATCTCAAAGGCCAAGACCTGCTGAAGGAGATCCAAGCCCTGCCTCCCCTTCCAGAACCGGTCCGCTTACCACCCACTCTGGACCCGTCGACGCTCTCTGATTCCGAAGAGTCCGAGTCGGGCCTTCCATCTCCTCCACTAAATATTCACACCCTCGCCACCGAAACAAAGATGCTTTACCGAGACGTCGTCAAGTTCTGCTCGTCGACTTGTTCGTCCTGCATGGGAAATGCACTGAGGGCGAGGGCATGACGGCGAGAGGGTGGATGCGGCGCAAGATGGAGGGTGAGCGTGAGAGGACTGATGGAATCACCCCAGTGCATTGTGACGAAATTGATTATGGTTTGGAACAACAAACTCTTTGGGCGAGGTTCTATGTTCCAGACCTGCTCGTAGTACATCTGTACATTTCTATACAAACCAATATAATGAAGTATACTTTATCAAAATTTAAGAATCTTGGCGTGTTCAGATCAGAGTCTCTGTGGATGCGTGCTCACTGTCGTTGCGCTTCTCGTAACCGAGACGGCTCGGTGCCTGGTGAACGGATTTATAGACCTGTAAAATCTTATTAGATGTGAAAACAATCAGTGGAGAACATGACTTACTGAGCGAAAAGCGTCGAAAAGAGAATATCGATCGTTACCTTCGTGGTTTGATGGCCGCGGCCACTCAGGCTCGGGGCTCGGAGGTTGGCCGCCTGCGTAGCCGAGTCACGAGGTAGCGCAGGTTTTAGTCTATGCGTGAGAAGCGAGGTGGCTCACCTCTCTTGTTTCGCCACCCTCGCATCCTCTGTAGACCGTAGTCGGTCAGTAGCCGTACCCGGCTTTCTCTTTCTTGTCGCTTTTTTACATCCACTAGCTACAGTCGTTTCCACCTTACCCTCATCACATTCGTTATGCTATTTCCTCAGAACCCGCACAATGCTAACCCGCCGGACTACCGCGACAATCGTTTCGCCCCCGCGCGTCAACCGCTCGTGGACAATTTCCACGTTTCGCACGAAGAAGCTGCCCAACGCCTCCTAGACATTTGGACAGCACAGATCGCCATCGAGAGACAGGAATGGGATGCACGACAGGAAGCCGAAGCGGAACAGGAGAGGCAGAACCAAGAGCGCCT